>RXID01019129.1:0-24484 GCA_005019695.1 Trichopus zeylanicus subsp. travancoricus
GTAGTAGTCGTAGTAGTAGTAGTAGTCGTAGTTGTAGTAGAAGCAACACAGTTGTAGATGTAGTAGTAGTAGCAATAGCAGCAACAGAAGTAGTAGTAATAGTAATAGTAGTATAAATCATAGTATTAGTAGTTGTAGTAATAAGAGTAGGAGTAGTTGTAGTAGTAATAGTAGTAGTAGTAGTATTAGCAGTAGTAGTAATCGCAGTAGTTGTAGCAGTTATAGCAGCAGCAGGAGAAGTAGAAGTAGCAATAGAAGTAGAAGTGGTAGTAGTAGTAGTAGTAGCAGATGCAGTAGTAGCAGTAGTAGTAGTAGTAGTATTACAAATATTGGCAGTAGTAGTAGTAGTTGTTGTTATTATAGTAGAAGGAGTAATAGCAATAGAAGCAGTAGTAAGTGTAGATGTAGTAGTGTAGTAGTTGCCACAGCAGTAGTAGCAGAAGTTGTAACAGTAGTAATAGTTGCAGCAGTAATAGCAGCAGTAGTAGCAATAGTTATAGTTGTAGGAGTAGCAGCAGTAGTAGTAATAGTAGTAGTGGTAATAGTACTACTAGTAGCAGCAGTAATAGTTGTTGTTGAAATATTAGTAGTTGTCGGAGTAGGTGTAGGATTAGTAGTAGTAGTAGTAATAGTGGTAGTAGTTGTTGGAGTAATAGTAGTAGAGTTAGTATTACTAGCATTGGCACAAGTAGTAGTAGTTGTAGTAGTAGTAGTAGTTGGAGCGATAGTAGTAGTAGTAGTAGTAGTACTAGTAGTAGTAGCAGTAGCAGTAGTAGTAGTAGTTGTTGTTGTTGTAATTGTAGTTGTAGTAGTAGTCGTAGTAGTGGTGGTGGTAGTAGTGGTAGTAGTAGTCGTAGTAGTAGAAGTAGGAGTCGTAGGAGTAGTAGTACTCTTAGTAGTAGTAGTAGTATTAGAAGTTGTGGTGGTAGTGATAGTTGTTGTAGGAGCAGTAGTCATAGTTGAGTTACAGTAGGAGTAGAAGTAGTAGCAATAGTAGTAGTAGTAGTTGTTGTTGTTGTAATAGTAGTAGTAGTAGTAGTTGTTGTTGTTGTTGTTATTGTAATAGTAGTAGTAGTAGTAGTAGTAGTAGTAGTAGTAGTAGTAGTAGTACTCTCACTACTATAACTACTACTACTACTGTTGTTGTTGTTGTTCTTGCTACTACTACTACTACTACTACTACTTCTATTACTAGTGCAACAGCCACTACTACTACTACTACTACTACTACTAATACTAATATTACTAATACTATTACAATTAATACTACTGCTGCTGCTGCTGCTCCTACTACTACTACTGCTACTACTACCACTACCACTACTCCTACTACTACTCCTACCATAACTACTGCTACTTCTGCTGCTGCTGCTTCTGCTACTATTACTACTACTACTACTACTACTACTCCTACTCTAGCTACTACTACTATTACTACTACTACTACTACTACTACTACTACAAATACTACTACTACTACTACAACAATAACAACAACAACAACAACAACAAGTCCTACTGTTGCTACTGGTACTAATACTACCAGTGCCACTTCTTGTACAATTGTTACTCCTACTACTCCTATTTTTACTACTTGTATTACTACCACTGTTGTCACTGCTGCAGCTGCTACTACTACTACTTGTAACACAACTCTTGCGTCTACTCGTACTACTATTGCAACTACAATAATTAGTACTACTACAACTACTACTACAACTACTACTAATACTACTACTACTTTTGCTACTGCTACTACTACTACTACTTGCACTACTACTACTCCTGCTAATATTACTATTATGATTACTACTACTACTGCCACTACTACTTCTGCTACTACTACTAATGTTGTTGATGCTACTACTACGAATACTACACTAACTACAGCTAGTACTACTATGACAACTATACTAGAACAACTACTACTACTGCTACTACAGCTACAACTACTACTCCTGCAACTACTAAAACAAATACTACTGCAACAACTATTACTACTACTACTACTACTACTAGTACTGCAACTACTAGTACATCTTCTACAATGACTCCTACCACTTCTATAGCTACTACTGCTACTACAGCTACTACTGCTTCTTCTGCAACTACGAGTATGACTGCCACTTCTACTTCTACTACCACTATTGCTACTACTGCTGCTACTACCAGTACTACAACTACAACATCTTCGACTATCACCAATACAACTACTACAGCTCCTGCTCCTACAACTACTACTACAAATACAACTACTAATACTAGAACTACTCCTACCGCTACTACACCAACTACTACTACTACTACAACTACAAATACAACTATGACTACAAATACAACTACGACTACAACTACTACTCCTACTACTAGTACTTCTATTACCACAACTCCTACTCCTACTCCTTTTACTATTACCCCTACAACTACTGCTGCTCCAGCTCCTACTACTACTACTCTTACTACTACTACTACTTCTGCTCCAGCTTCTATTACTACTATTACTGTTGTTATCGCGGCTACTACTACTGCCACTACTACAACTACTAGTACTATTATTGTTGCTGCTATGGCTACTACTACTACTCCCACTACTTCACCTACTATTACAACTACTACTGCTACTAATACTACTTCTGTTGCTACTACTATGACAACTACTAAAACTACTACTATTACTACTACCACTACTACCATTGTTGCTGCTGCTACTACAGCTGCTAATACTACTATTACTGTTGTTGCTGTTGTTGCCAATACTACTACTCCTACTCCTACTCCTACTGTTACAACTACTACAATTGGTGCTACTACTAGTACTATAATGCTATCGCTACTACTACTACTACTACTACTTCTGCTGCTGCTACTGTTGCTGCTCTTGCTGTTATTGTTGTTGCTGCTACTATTACTACAACTACCACTACTTCACCTACTACAACTATTATTGCTACTACTACTACTACACCAAAAACGTTGTAGCATCTACTACAACCATTACAACTACTGCTTGTATTACTTTTGCTGCTACTACTACCACTTCTACTTGTGGTACTACTCTATTGCTACTACACTACTACTGCTGCTACTACGACTACTACTATAACTACTACTCCTGCTACCACTGCTACTGCTACTATTGCTACTGCTACTAATAGTGCTACTATAGCAACTACTACTACTACTACTAGTGCTACAGCTGCTACTACTTCTACTTCTACTGCTACTGATACTACTAGTGCTACCACTACTACTGCTACTACTACTATAACTATAACTATTGCTACTACTACTACTACTACTACTACTATTAATAACACAACAACAACAACTACTACTACTCTACTACTACTACTATTATGACTACTATTAGTACAACTACTACTATACTATTACTACTGCTGCTACTACTACAACTTCTACGATCACCCCTGCGCCTACTACTACTATGACACAACTACTACTATAACTACTACTACTACTACTACTACTACTACTTCTACGACCTCTGCTACTACTATTGTGACCTCTACTGCTACTATTACTGCTACTACTACTGCTACTGCTATTACTACTACAAGAACAATAACTACTACTGCTACTATAACTACTGTAACTATTGCTACTACTACTACTTCTACTACTACTACTACTACTACAGCTACTACTGCTGCTACGGCTGCTCCTACTACTGCTACTCCTACTACTCCTATAATTATTGCTGCTACTACTACCGCTGCTACTCCTACTACTACTACTACTACTACTACTACTACTACTACTACTACTACTACTACTACTACTACTACTACTACTACCACTACTACTACTGTTACAATTTTTGTCTCTACTGCTACTACTGCTACTATGACAACTACAAGCACTACAACTTCTATGACTACTCAAACTTCTAGTACTACTGCTACAACTTCTGTTACTACTTTAGCTAGTACTACTACTACTGCTACACTATTTCTTCTATTACTGCTAATATTACAACGACTACTAATGCTTCTCCAACTACTATTACTACTACTACTACTTCCGTTACTACAACTACTGCTCCTACTAATACTACTGCTGCTACCACTATCACTGCTACTGCTAGTAGTAGTACCGCTACTATTAGCACTACTATTACTACTAGTACTACTACTCCTACTTCTACTACTATTACTGTAACACTGATACTACTACTTCTACTACGAGTGCTATGACTGCTGCTGCTACTACTGCTACTACTATGGCCACTATTGCTACCATTGCTACCACTACTACCACTGCTTCTGTTGTTACTACAGGCAATAGTTGTAGTAGTTGTAGTAGTTGTGGTAGTAATAACAGTAGCAGTAGTTGTTGTAGCAATAGTAGTAGTAGAAGTAGGTGGAGCAGCAGGAGTAGTAGTAATAATAGCAGTCGCAGGACTGGTAGTAGTGGTAGTTGTAGTAGTAGTAGTAGAAGTAGTAGCAGTAGAAGCATTAGTAGTAGCAGTAGCAATAATAGTAGCAGTAGTAGCAGTAGCTATAGTATTAGCTACAGTTGTAGTAGTAATAGTAGTAGTTATAGTAGTAGCAGTAGTAGCAACAGTAGTTGCAATTGTATTCCAGTAGCAGTAGTAGCAATAGCAATAGTAAAAGTAGTAGTAGTAGGAGTAGCAATAGTCATAGTAGCAGTAGTAGTAATAGTAGTAGTTGTTGTAGTAGTAGCTATAGTAGTAGTAGTAGTTGTTGTAGTATTGGTAGTATTTGCGTTAGTAGAAGTAATATTAGGAGTTTTTGTAGCAATAGGAGTAGCAATAATAGTAGTAGTTGTACGAGTGGGAGTTGTGGCAGTAGTGGTAGCAGCAGCAGCAGTACTATTAGTATTAGTAGTAGTAGTAGTAGTAATAGCAACCGTAGTGGTAGAAGTAATATTAATAGTAGCAGTAGTAGTAGTAGTAGTAGCAGTTGTTGTATTAGGAGTAGTAGTTATAGTAGTAGTCATAGTAGTAGTTATGGTAGTTGTTATAGGGGTAGTAGTGATAGTAGTTGTAGGATTGGCAAGATAAGTCATGGCAACAGTAGTAGTGGAAGTAGGAGTATACCAGTAGTAGTAGAAGGTTATTAGAAATACTAGCAGCTACGACAGTGTGACTAGTAGTAGGAATGGAAGCAGTAATAGTAATAGTAGCAGTAGTAGCAGTAATTGTAATAGCAGTAGTGGCATTAGTACTATAGTAGATGTTGTAGATGTAGTAGTAGAAGGAACAATAGTAGTAGCAGTAGTAGCAGTAATAATAGTAGCAATAGCAGCAGTACTAGTAGAAGTAGCAGTAGTAGTTATAGTAGTAGTAGTAGTAGTAGTAGTAGTAGCAGTAGTGGAAATAGCAGTAGCAATAGTTGTAGTTGTAGCAGTAGGAGTAGGAGCCATAGTAGTCATGGTAGTTGTCATAGTAGTTAAAGAAGTAATAGTTGTCATAGTAGTTGAAGAAGTAGTAGTTGTCAGAGAAGTAATAGGAGGAGTCATAGGAGTAGTAGTAAGAGTAGTAGTAGTAGTAGGAGTAGTTGAACTAGTAGTAGTAGTAGTGGTAGTTGTAGCAGTAGTGGCAGTAGCAGTAGCAATAGCAGTAGTGGCAGTAGCAGTAGCAATAGCAGTAGTGTCGTAGTAGTGGAAGTATTAATAATAGTAGTAGTATCAATAGTGGAAGTAGTAGTAGAAGTAGTAATAGCTGTAAGTAGTAGTAGCAGAAGTTGCAGCACTACTAGTAGTAGTAGAAGTTGTAGCAGTAGCAGTAGTCATAGTGGCAATAGTAGTAGCAATGGTAGTTGTTGTAGTAGTAGCAATAGTAATAGTAGTAGCAGTAGTCGAAGTAGTAGTAGTTGTGGGAGTAGCAGTAGGAGTAGGAGGTGCAGTTTTTGTATTGGTAGTAGTAATAGTAGTAAGAGTAGTAGTAGTAGCTATAGTAGGAGGCGAAGAAGTTGGTGTACTAGTAGCAATAGTAGTATGAGTAGTTGTAGGAGTAGTCATAGTAGTGGCAGCAATAGCAGTGGTTATAGCAGTACTAGAGGTAGTAGTAGTACAGTAGTAGTAGTTGTTGTAGAAGTAGTAGTAGTAGTAGTAGCAGCAGTAGCAATAGTAGTAGAAGTTGTAGTAGTAGTGGTCATAGTAGTAGTAGTAGTCAGCAGTAGTTGTAGTGACAGTAGGAATTGTAGTAGTAGCAGTAGTAGTAGTAGAAAAAGAAGAAGAAGTAGTAGCAGTTGTGGTACTAGTAATAGTAGCAGCAACAGTAGTAGTATTAGTTGTAGTAGTAGTAGTTAGAGTAGCAGTAGTAGTAGTAATAGAAGTGGTAGTATTAGTAGTTGTATTAGTAATTGAAGTAGTAGAAGTCGTAGTTGTAGTTGTAATAGTAGTAGGGGAAGTAGGAGCAGTAGTAGCAGCAGCACTACTATTAGTAGTTGTAGTAGTAGTAGTACTAGTAGTAGCAGTAGTAATATTAGTAGTTGTTGTTGTTGTAGTAGGAGTAGTAGTTGCATTAATAGTAGTTGTAGCATTAGTAGTTGCAGTAGTAGAAGAAGAGGAGTTGTGGTAGTACAACAACTACTACTAATGCTGCTAGTCCTGCTACAACTAATGCTACTGCTGCTCCTATAACTACTACTAGTCCTACTACTATTACTACTTCTACTGCTGTTGCTTCTACAACTATAACTACTAGTATGAAAACTACTACCTCTGCTACAACCGATGCTACTACTAGTAATACTACTACTAGTGCTACTAGTACCACAACTATTACTACTGCTACAACTATTACTACTTATACTGCAACTATTGCTACTCCTGCTACTACTGCTGCAAGTACTGCTACTACTACAACTGCTATTGCTGCTACTATGGCTATTACTACTGTTATTGCTATTGCTGCTACTACTGCTACTACAACTACTGTTACTACAAGGACTGCTTTTGTTGCTACTAATATTACTTCCCATTCTACTACTAGTACCATTGCTACTTCTACCACTGTTGCTACTGCTATTACTACTACTTCCCCTACTTCTACTACTTCTTCAATTACTACTACTACGGCTACTACTGCTTCTACAACAACAACAACAACAACTACTACTACTACTACAACTACAACAACAACAACAACAATAACAACAACAACAACAACAACTACTACTACTACTCGTACTAATACTGCCACAATTACTACTAATACTACTACTAGCACTACTACTTCTAGTGCTCCTTCAGCTACTATGACTAGTACCACCACTACTACTACTCCTCATCCTACTACTACTACTACTAGTACCATAACTACTACTATTACTACTGCTACTGCTTCTATCGCTGCTACTACTACCACTTCTACTGTAACTACTACTACAATTACTATTACTACAACATCTACTACCACTACTACTACTACTACTAATACTACTACTACTGCTACTACGACTACTGTTTCTCCACTACTACTTCTATTACCACTTCTACTTCTTCTGCAACTACTACTTCTACCGCTATGACTACTACTTTTACTACTACTGCTACAACTGCTACTACCACTACTACTACTACGACTACTACTAGTCCTACAGATACTACTGCCACAACTGCTACTTTTTGTACTGCTATAACTATTGCTAAGACTACAACTACGACTACTATTGATGCTACTACCACTACTACTACTTTTGTTACAACAACTATTGCTACTAATACTTCTACTACTACTACAACTGCTGCTATTGCTACTACTACTACAACAATTATCACTACTTCTCATATTACCACTACTTCAGCTACTACTACTTCTACAACTAGTACACTACAACTAGTACTACTGCTACTTCTGCAGTAGCTACTACGACTACGGTACTACTACTACTCCTACTACTAGTGCTATTTCTACTACTACTGTTGTTCCTACTACAACTGCTTCTACTAGCACTCCCACCACAACTATTACTACTACTGCTGCCACTACCGCAGCTACAACTACTACCACTACTACTGCTACTACTAATACTACTACTGCTACTACTTCTACTACTCCTAGTACTACAGCGTCTACCACTACTATTGCAACTTTGCACCTGCTACTACTACCACTGCTTCTACATCTTCGATTGCTACTACTACTACTACTAATGCTAATTCTTCAACTATCGCTACTGCTGCAACAACTGTTACTATTGCTACTACAGCTACTACTACTACTACTACAACCACTTCGACTAGTTCTGCTACTACTATGACTACTACTATGACTACAATGACAACTATCACTACCATTGCTACTACTACAAATACTAGTACTACTACAACTATAATTGCTACCACTACTACTACTACTATTGTCGCTACTACTACTATCACTACTAGTACTACTCCTACTACCGCTAATGTTGTTGCTGCTCCAATAACTACTGCTACTACTACTACTATTACTACTTCTGCTGCTATTTCTTCTACAACTACCACTACAAGTACGACAACTACAACTTCAGCTACAATGGATGGTACTACTAATAATACTACTACTAGTACTACTAGTAGCACAACAACTACTACTACTATTACTATTACTACTTATACTGCTACTGCTACTACTGCTTCTACTGCTGCTGCAACTGCTACTACTACTATTGTTGCTACTGCTGCTACTATGGCTACTACTACTGCTGTTGCTACTACTACTACTACTACAACTATCGCTACAACTACAGCTACTATAACAATTACTACTACTTCCCCTACTTCTACTGCTTTTGCAACTACTACTGCTATGGCTACTATTGCTACTACAATAATAACTACTACTATTGCTACCACGACTACTACTATTGCTACTACTACTACTACAACTACTACAATAACAATAATAACAACAATAACAACAACAACAACTACTACTACTACTACTACTACTACAACAACAACAACAACAACAACAACTACTACTACTACTACTATGAGTACTGCTACAATAACTATTACTACTACCAACTCTACTACAAGCACTACTATTTCTACTGCTCCTGCAGCTGCTACTACTAGTTCGACTACTACTACTCCTCCTCCTCCTCCTCTTACTACTACTACTACTACTACAATGATTGCTACTACTGCTACAACTGCTTCTACCACTGCTACTACTGCCACTTCTACTAAAACTGCTGCTACTATTACTATTACTACAACTACAACAACTACTACTACTGCTACTGTGACTACAACCACTATGACCACTGCTTTAGCACTACTGCTTCAATCACCACTACTACTGCTATGGCAACTACTACTACTACTACTACGACTAGTACTATAACTACTACTGCTACGACTAGTCCTACAGCTACTAGTACTATTACAACTAATACCATTTCTACAACTAATACCACTACAACTGTTACAACTACTACTGCTACTACTACTGCGACTACTGTAACAACTACTATAGCTACTGCTACTGCTACTGCAAATTCCACTTCTATTACTGCTACTACTGCTACGACAGCTACTAGTGCTACTAGTGCTACTTCTACTGCTACTACTTTTGCTACCGCTACTATTGCTACTACATCTGCTATGAGTACTACTACTAATAACTACAACTACTACTGCAACTACTACTACTTCTGCTTCTCCACCTCCTACTAATACTACTACTACTGCTACTTCTTCTTCTTCTACCACTACTACTTCTACCACTACTACTTCTACTATTACTACATCTGCTACTATCACTATTGTTGCTACTACTACTACTACCTCTATAGCTACTACTACAACTAGTACTCTTACTATTACTACTACTGCTACTGCTACGATTGCTACTGTAACAATAACTACTACTGCTGTAGCAGCTACTACTACTGCTACAACTACTACAATTACCACAACTACAACTATTTCTACTACTAGAACTACTACTACTACTATTTTAGCTACTGCTACTACTACTATTACTACAACTACTGCTACTAGTACAACTACTACTCTTACCACTATTACTACTACTACTAGTACAACTACTACTCTTACCACTATTACTACTACAACTAGTACAACTACTACTCTTACCACTATTACTACTACTAGTTCTGCTACTACTACTATTACTGATATTGCTACTAGTACTACTTCTACCACTACTAATACCACTACGACTGCTACTATTACTACTACTACTACTTCTTCTACTACTACTACTACAATTACTACTACTTCTACTACTACTACAACAACTTTTCCAACAATAACAACTATTGCAATATCTACTCCTACAAGTACTTCTCCTACTACTACAAGTGTTAATACTACTTTTGCTACTACTGCTACTACTACTACACTACTACCACTTCTACCATTTCTACTAGTGCTACTACTTCCACTACCACTACTATAACTACTACTACTTGTAATCTGAATACTATTGCTACTACAAATACTACTACTATTGTTGTTGCGGCTGCTGCTACTATTATTGCTACTGCAATTACTACTACTACTGCTAATACTACTACTACAACAACTACTACTACTATTACTACTATTACCACTACTACTACTACTACTACTTGTACAACTGCTGCTACTGTCGATGCTGATGATGCTGCTGCTGCTACCGCTAATGTCGCTACTACTACTGATACTATTATTAATGCTGCTACTATTATTGCCAGCACAACTGCTATGACTGCTGCTGTGACTACTACTATGGCTACGAGTGTTGCTGCTACTTCTACTACTGCTATAACAACTACTGCTACTACTACTACTACTACTACAACTACTGCTACTACTAGTTGTACTACTACTACTACTACTACTACTGTTATTACTACTATGGCTACTGCTACTACTGCTGCAAATACTATTACTACTATGGCAACTACTACTACTACTAGTACTACTACTATTACTACTTCTACTACTACTACTACTACTACTACTACTACTGCTCCTACTACTACTACTACTACTACTACTACTACTACTACTACTACTACTACTACTACTACTACAACTACTACGTCAACTTCTACTAATACAACTAATATTGCTACTACTACTGCTATTACTACTACTACTGCTGCTGCTGATGCTATTGCTACTACTATTGCTACTACTGCTATCACTTCTACTACTACTACTTCTCCTATAGCAAATACCATAACTACTACAAGTAGCCGTAGCAGCAGTAGAAGTTGTAACAGTAGTAGTTGTAGTAGCAAAAGTAGTAGCAGTAGCTGCAGCAATTGTAGTAGTAGTGGAAGTAGCGGCTGCAACAACAACATTAGTAGTGTAGTAGTAGTAATAATAATAGTTATAATAGGAGTAGCAGTGGTAGTAGCAGTAACAGTAGTAGAAGTAGTTGTAGTAGCAAATGTAGAAGTAGTAGGTGTAGTAGTGGCAGTACTAGTATTCGTTGTCATTGTAATAGTAGTAGTAAAATTTGTGGCAGTAGTAGAAGTAGCAGTAGTAATGGTTGTCATAGTATTAGTAGTACTGGCAACAACAGCAGTAGTAGTAGTCATAGTAGAAGTAGTAGTAGTATTAATAATAGTAGTAGTAGTAGTAGTAGTAGTAGTCATAGTAGAAGTAGTTGTAGTATTAATCATAGTAGTAGTAGTAGTAGTTGTGGTAGTGATAGTACTATTAGTAGTAGTAGTAGTAGTAGTAGTAATAGTAGTAGTAGTAGTAGTAGTAGTAGTAGTAGTAGTAGTAGTAGTAGTAGTAGTAGTAGTAGTAGTAGTAGTAGTAGTAGTAGTAGTAGTAGTAGCAGCAGCAGCAGCAGCAGCAGTAGTAGTAGTAGAAGTAGCAGTCGTAGCGATAGTGGTAGTGATAGTAGTAGTAGTGGTAGCTGTAGTAGTAGTAGGAGCAGGAAAAGATGAAGAGTAGTAGCAGTATCAGAAGTAGTAGTAGCAAAAGTAGTTGTAGTAGTTGTATTAGTTATAGTAGTGGTAGCGATAGTAGTAGTTACAGTAGTAGTGGTAGTAGTCGCAATAGTAGTAGTAGTTGGATATGTTGAAAATGTAGCAGAATTTGTAGTAGTAGTAGTTGAAGTGGTTGTTGTACAAGTAGAACTAGACGTAGCAGTAGTAGGAATATGAGTGGTAGTAGTAGCATTAGTAGCAGTAGTAGTAGTCGTAGTAAAAGCAGTAGTAGCAATATTACTAGTAGTAGTGGTAGTAGCAGTGCGAATATTAGTAGTGGCAGTAGTAGCTGGAGTTATCGTAGTAAGAGAAGCAATATTAATAGTAGTAGTAGTAGCAATAGAAGTAGTAGTAGGAGTAGTAGTATTTATGGCAGTTATAATAGCAGTAGAGGTAATAGGATTAGTTATTGTACTACCAGTAGGAGGTGATGTAATATGAGTAGTAGTAGAATTTGTGGTAGTAGTATTAGGAGTAGCAGTAATAGTAGTTTTAGTAGTAGTAGAATTTGTTGTTGTACTAGCTATAATTATAGTTGATGTAGCAATTGTAGTAGTAGTAGTACACATTGTAGGAGTAGCAGTATTAGTTTTTGTAGGAGCAGTTGTTGTAGTAGTACTAGTAGTTACAGCAGAAGTTGCCGCAATAGTAGTAGTAGTATTATTAGCTGGAGTAGTAGTAGTAGTAGTAGTAGTAGTAGTTTTTGTAGCAATAGTTGTAGTACTAGTAGTAGTAGTAGTCGTGGTACCAGTAATAGTAGCTATAGTAGTAGTATTAAAAGTAGTAGTACTAGTAGTAGTAGCAGCAGTAGTTGTTGTAGTTACACTAGCAGCAGCAGCAAGAGTACTAGTAATAGTACTTGTTGTAGTAACAATATTAGAAATAGTAGTAGTAGTCATAGTAATACTAGCAACAGTAGCAGCAGTAGCCGTCGAAGCAGTTGTAGTTGTTGTAGTAGTAGTAACTGTAGTAGTAGCAATAGTAGCAATAGTAGTGGTAGTATCAGTAGTGGCAGTAGTAGTAGTAGTAATAGTAGTAGTAGTTGCAGTAGCAGTCGTAGCATTAGTTGGAGGGGTAGCTGTGGTAGCAGCAGCAGCAGCAGTTGTAGTAGTAGTAGTAGCAATAGTACTAGTAGCAGTAGCAGTAGCAGTAGTAGTAGTAAGTGGAGAAATAGTAGAAGTAACTGTAGCTATTTCAATATTAGTAGCTGTAGAAGTAGTAGTAGTAGTAGCAACAGTAGTTGCAGTAGTAAAAGCCACAACAGCAGTAGTAGTAGTAATAACAGTTGTACAAGTAGTTGCAGTAGTAGTAGAAATAGTAGTAGTGGGAGAGTTTGTTGTAGTAGCAGTACCAGTAGTAGTGGTAGTCACAGATGTTGGAGAGGAGGAGTAGTAGTAGCAATGGTGTCGGTAATAGCAGTAGCAGTAGTAGTTGTAGTAGTAGGAGTAGTGGTAATAGTAGTAGTATCATTTGTAATAGCATTAGTAGTAGCAGTAATGCTGGTAATAGTATTGGTTGCTGTAGAAAAAGTAGGAGCAGTAGTAACAAAAGTTGGAGTAGTAGTTGTAGCAGTTGTAGCAGTAGCAAACGTAGCAGTAGTGATAGTAGTAGTAGTAGAAGTAGTTGTAGTAACAGTAGTAGCAGAAGTAGCATAGTAGCGGCGAAAGTAGAAGTAGTAAAAGTAGTAGTTGTAGTAGTAGCAGTACTAGTAGCATTAATAGTAGCAGTAGCTCTAGTAGGAGTGTAGTAGTAGTAGCACTAGCAATAGTAGTAGTGGTAGCAGTAGTTGTAGTATTAGTTGTAGCAGTACGTGAAGCATAGTAGGAGTAGCAGTACTACTGGTATCAGTACCTGTAGCAGTAGGAGTAATAGTTGTTGTGATAGTAGTAGTAGTCGCAGTAGCAGTGGCAGCAATAACAGATGTAGTACTAGTAGAAGTAGTAGAAGTAGCAGTAGTAGCAGTAGCAATAATTGTAGTAGTAGTAGTTGTAGGAGTAGTTGCAATTATGATACTAGCATTTGTAGTACTAGGATTTGTAGTAGTAGCAGTACTAGGACTAGGAATAGAGATAGTATTAGTAGCAGTAGCAACCGTAGTTGTTGTAGGAATAGCAGTAATAGTAGGTGTAGTGGTTGTAGTAGTAGTAGTAGCAATAGTAGTCATAGTTGTTGTAGTAGTAGTAGTAGTGGTGGTAGTAGTAGTAGTAGTAGTAGTACAAGTAGTAGTAATAGTTGTAGTAGTAGAAGAAAAATAAGTAGTAGTAGTAGTTGTAGGAGCAGCAATAGTAGCAGCAGTAGTAGTAGTAGTAGTAGTAGTAGTAGTTATAGCAGTAATAGTAGTAGAAGTAGTAGTAGTAGTTGATGTTGTTGTACTAGTGGTTGCTGAAGTAGTAGTAGCAGTGGTATTAGTAGTAGTAGTCGTCGTAGTAGTAGTAGTAGCAGTAGTGTTATTAATAGTAGTAGTAGTAGCAATGGCAGGGGTAGCTACAGCAGCAATAATAGTAGAAGTAGCTGCAGCAGTAGTAGTAGAAGTAGCTGCAGAAGTAGTGGCAGTAGTACTAGTTTTTGTTGTTGTAGTAGTAGGGCCATTCGAGTCGTAGTGGTAGTAGTAGAAGCAACAGCTGTAGAATAGAAGTAATAGTATGGGTGGTACTAGTAATTGTAGTAGTAGTAGTAGTAGTAGCAGTAATAGTAGTAAAAGGAGTAGTAGAAGTACTTGTAGTAGCAGTATCAGTAGGAGTACTAGTAGTTGTTGTAATAGTAATAGTATTAGTTGTACAACTAGCAAATGTAGTAGTAGTGGTAGTAGTAGGAGCTGGAGTGGGAGTAGTAGTTTGAATAGTAGTAGCTGAAATAGTGCTGGTAGTAGTAGTAGTAGTCATAATTGTAGTAGTAGTTGTTTAAGCTGTAGTAGTAATAGGAGTTGAGGTAGTAGTACTGGTAGCAGTAATAGTAGTGGTGGTAGGAGTAGAAGTATTAGTAGTAGGATTCAGAGCAAGAATAGTTGCAGTTGCAGTAGTAGTATTAGTAGTAGTAGTAGTACTAGTAGGACTAGTAGGAGTAGTAGTCAAAGTAGCAGCAACAGCAGCAGCAGTAGTAGTTGTAATAATATTAGTAGTGGTGGTGGTAATAGAAGTAGTAGTTGTAGTAGCAGTAGCAGTACAGTAGTAACAGTACTAGCAGGTGTTGTAGTTGTAGTAGTAGTAATAGTTGTTGTGGTAGTAGTTGTTGTAGCAGTAGGAGTAATAGTTGTAGTTGTAGTAGTAGAAGTAGTAGTAGTAGTAGTAGTAATAGTAGTTTTAGCAGTAGTAGTCATAGTAGTTGTAGTAGTTGTTGTAGAAATAGCAGTAGCAGCAGCAGTAATAATTAGTATTAGTAGTTGTTGTAGTAGTAGTAGTACGAGTTGAGTAGTAGTAGCAGCAGCAGTGGTAGTGTTGGAGTAGTAGTAGCAGTAGAAGGAGGAGTAGTAGTAGTAGTAGTAATAGTATAATAGTAGTAGTAGTAGTAATAGTAATAGTAGTTGTAGTTGTAGGAGTAGTAGTAGTAGTCATATAAATATTTGTAATTGTATTAGTATTAGCAGTAGAAGTAGTAGTAGAAGTGGTAGAGTAATAGTAGTTAAAGTAGTAGTTGCAGTAGTAGTGGTGGTGGTGGTAGTAGTAAGACTAGTTGGACTAAGACTACTAGTAGTAGTAGTAATAGCCATAGTAGGAGTAGCAGTAGAAGTAGCAGCAGCAGGAACAACAGTTGCAGTAGAAGTTGTAATTGCAACTACAACAACAGCAGGAGTAGGAGTACCTGTAGTAGGAGTAGGAGCAGCAGTAGTAGTAGTGTGATTAGTAGTAGGTGTAGAAGTAGTAATAATAGTAGCAGAAGTGATAGCAGTGGTAGTCGGAGTAGAAGTGGTAGTAGTGGTAGGTGTATGAATTGTAGTAGTAGTATCACAAGTAAGAGTTGGAATAGTAATGTTAATTTTGTTGTTGCTTCTACTACTACTATTGCTACTACTACTGCTACTAGAACCACTGCTACTGCTTCTACTACTTCTGCTTCTGCTTCTACTACTACTACTGTTGCTGCTGCTGCTGCTACTGCTGCAACTACTACTATTCCTACTATTATGGTTACTACTATTACTACTTCCTCAACTACTGCTGCTACTACTACTATTGCTGCTACAACTACTGCAACAATTGCTATTCCTGCTACTGCCACTACTATTACTTATACAACCGCTACTACTGCTACTTCTGCAATTTCTACTACTACTATTACTACTTCTACTACTGCTGCTGCTTATACAGCTATTGCTACTACTGCTTTTGCTACTTCTAATTCTACTATTTCTACATTTGCTAATACTAGTGATACTACTATAGGTACTACTACTACAACTTCTACAACAACAACAACAACTAATACTACTCCATATGCTCCTACTATTATTCTTGTTACTACAACAACAATAACAACTATTGGTACTACTATAGTGACTACTACTACTACTACTACTACTACAACTGCTATTGCTACTACTCTTACTACTGCTATTGCTACTACTACCACTTCAACTGCAATTGCTACTACCTCTACAAATGCAACTGCTACTACTACTGCTACTACTACAACTTGTACTACTACTGCAATTGCTACTACTACAACTGCTACTACTTTGACTGCCACTACTACTATTGCAATTGCTACTACAACTCTTGCTAATACTACTACTATTAGTGTTGTTGCTACTACTACAAGTTGTACTACTATTACTGCTACTACTGCTACTACTACTACTACAACTACTATTATAGCAACTACTGCTGCTACTACAATTACTACCACTAGTACTACTACCACTGCTGCTTCTACAACTTCTCCTACTACTCCTACAACAACTACTACTACTACTACTGCAACAATAACAACAACTACTACTCCTACTTCTACTATTGAAAATGCTACTAAAACTAAAACTACTACTACAATACTACTATTCCGAATACTACTACTACTACTGATACTAATAGAATTACTACTACCACTACTACTACTGTGACTACTACTACTTCTGCTACTAATCCTATTACTACTGCAACTACTGCTAGAACATCTACAACCACTACTACTGCTACTGCTACTACTACTACTACTACTACTACTACTACTACTACTACTACTACTATTACTACTATATTTACAACTGCTACTATTACTACTACGATGACTACCGCTACTGCTACCACTACTACTACTATTGCTATTTCTGCTACTACTACTACTATTGTCTCTATCACCACTACTACCACTACTATTGCTGCTGTTACTGTTGCTACTACTACTTGTACTACTACAACTGCTACTTCTACTCCAACAACTACACCTTCTCTGGCACCTATTCCTAGTACTACCCCAACACCTACTACTTCGACTACTACTACTCCTCCTATTTCTGCAACTACTTTTGCTAAAAGTGGTATCAAAACCCGGTTTGGTGGAAATCAGGTTCAGCTGAAGCCAAGATCAACGAAAGTCATGGTAACCCAAGTGGAGCTTCGGGATTGGTTGATTCACATCGAGGAGATGTTGGGAAATCCTCCAACAGAAGATGCAAGCAACATATGGGCGCAGTTGGCTTAGCGAGAGAGGCAAAATGATGCTCTCAAGGAGGCCCTTGCAAGTGAGATGAAAAATGTGGAAGAAAGATATGCTGCGATCATGGACTCCATTAGATCAAGTCTGAAGTCCTTTGAACAGGACTTGATGGTGGCAAAGAGAGTGGTGGCAAACTCCTCTATTGAAGGCGGAGCTCCTTCAAAGGTAAGAGTCCCGGAACCCCATTCCTTCAATGGTTGTAGGAATGCAGAGGAGTTGGAGAACTTCTTGTGGGATATGGAGCAGTACTTCAAGGCTGATCACAATTTGGAATGGGAGTAAGTCACCATCACCAGCATGTACTTGAGTGGCGATGCCATGTTATGGTGGCGTATCAGAGCATCGGAGAATGCTCAAGCAGATTTCACAAGAATCCCTGAAGAAGCTACAACATTCAAGGACCATAAAGGAGTATGTGCGGGAATTCAGCTCCCTCATGCTCAACATCACCAACATGTCTGAGGAGGACAAGTTGTTCAACTTTCTTTCTGGCTTGCAGCCGTGGGCTCAAGCTAAACTCCGACGGCAAGGAGTGAGGGATCTTCCTTTGGCCATTGCTTCTACAGAAGGCTTGGTGGATTTCAGATTGATGACAACCACCAAGAAGGCCACGGATGGAAGGAAGATGGGGCGTGTAGAGAAAGATGGCAAGAAGCCCGAGGGTAAGGGCAAGAAGGTTGTGGAACCGAGCCAATCCAAGCTGCAGCCCACCAACAGAGAGCAGGGCTGTTTTATATGCAATGGTCCTCATTGGGCAAGGGAATGTCCAAGGAGGGAAAAGCTATATGCTCTAACTATCAGGGAATCTTAGGAGGAAGAACGTGGTGTGACGGCAACACCACGGATGAATCCATTGCAGCTACGCAGCTCAATGACGGCAGAAGGGCAGCTGCCTTGCAAAGGGTTGATGTATGCATCGGTGCTATTAAATGGGAAGCCTTTTTTGGCTATGCTGGACACAGGGGCAACCAGCAACTTCTTCTCCCATAAGTTGGTAAGTGAATTTGGTTTGTAGGTGCAACCAAGTTCATGGAAAGTGAAGGCGGTAAACTCTGGGCCAACTCTGATGCATGGAATGGCCAGCGCAACCCTCAAAGTTGGAGCTTGGGAGGGAATGATCAGTGTGACAGTCTCGGCGCTTGATGAGTTTGATTTTATCTTGGGCATAGACTTCTTCATCCAAGTTAAGGCTAGCTTGATGCCTCACTTCTCAGGTATGCTGAATTCTGTGGAGGAATCACCATGCTTTGTACAGGCAGCGTATGGAGGGAAAATTGCAGCAGTGAATATGCAGTCTCCTCAATAGCTGAAAGTATGTCTCAATAGGGGCGAGACCACCTATGTTGCAGCACTAATCGAGATACAACTGGATCAGGTCATGGAGGTACCTGATGATGTTGCAACTATCCTGGCAGATTACGCAGATCTGAAGCCACCAAAATTGCCCAACGAACTTCCCCCTCAGAGGGCAATTGACCACAAGATTGAGCTGGAGCCAGGTGCTAAACCTCCTGCTCAGGCCCCTTATCAATTGTGTAATACAGAACTTTTGGAGCTGAGGAAATAGCTCAATGGACTGTTGGATGCGGGATTGATCCAACTGTCAAAGGCCCCATATGGCGCTCCAGTGTTGTTTCAGAGGAAACAAGATGGTTCATTTCAGAGGTGCATGGACTATCGAGTGCTAAACAAGGTGTTCTCTCGGCTTAGAGAATACAAGCTCTTCATAAAGGAAGAGAAATGTGAGTTCTATCGAGGGCGACAGAACCAAGTGGTAGATGCATTAAGCCAAAGGGAGGTGCAATGCTACATTGTTGTGCTGTCCACAGTGCAGTCAACCGTGCTGGAGAGGGTTAAAGAGCAAGCCGACGCGGACCCAGCATACGTCCAACTCAGGGGAGAGGTATGTGAAGGGGTAATTAAGCGTTATTGGCTTGAAGATAACTTGTTGTATGCTAGAGGCAATAGGTTGTACATCCTGAAGGCGGGAGGGCGGAGGAATGAGTTGCTGTGAGAGACTCACGATCCTCAATGGGCAGGACATCCTGGAGGGCAAAGGATGATGTCACTCTTCTCTAGGTCATACTATTGGCCAAAAATGGGGGAAGATGTCAAGATGTACATCAAGACTTGTCTTGTGTGCCAGCTTGACAAGATGGAGAGGAAGAAGAAGGCAGGGCTGCTGCAACCCTTGCCTATTCCGGAGAAGCCATGGCAGTCCACTTCCATGGACTTTATCTCGGGCTTTCCCAAAGTGGATGGAATGAACTCAGTGATAGTTGTCATTGACTGACTCGCGAAGTATGTGGTGTTCATACCAACACCACATGCATGTCCAGCAGAGGTACCAGCTAGGATGTTCTACAAGCATGTGGTGAAGCACTTTGGTGTCCCGAAAGACATCGTGAGTGATCGAGATGCTCAATTCACAAGCAGGTTTTGGACAGCACTCTTCAACTTGATGGGTTCAGAGTTGAAGTTCTCTATGGCTACTCACCTGCAAAAGGATGGCCAAACAGAGTGCATCAATGCCTTGGTGGAGGAATGCTTAAGGTATTATGTAACGGCCAGCCAGCAGAATTGGTTGGAGCTGTTGGACACAGCCCAATTTTGTTATAACATCCATAGGTCATTGGCTACAGGAATGAGTCCTGCAGAGCTTGTCATGGGACAGCAACCTCTCACTCATCTCGAGTTGTCTCAATCGACGGACCAAGGAAAGTGCCCTGCTGCCTATCGCTTTGACAAGGATAAGGAGGAGCTGATAGAACAAGCTCAGGACAGCTTGCGCAAGGCAGAAAAATGCATGAAGAGGCATGCAGATGAACGAAGGCGCTCATTAGAGTTCTAGGTTGTGGACATGGTGTTGCTGAAACTTACTCCACAGATATGAAAGAAAATCAGTAGCAAGACCATACATCGTGGGTTGGTACCAAGGTATGACGGCCCCTTCGAAGTGATGAAGAAAGTCGGGCAGGTTGCTTACTGGTTGAAGCTACCCAACAGGCTGAAAGTACACCCAACATTCCATGTTAGCTTTCTCAAACCTTTCAATAGGGACTTGCTTGGAGATAGACAGCAAGACAAGAGAGCTCCACCAGTAGTTCGAAAGCAGTTTGACAAAGAGGTCGAGAAGATCGTTGCACACTGGACTATGGGGCAAAGCAAGAAGAATCAACAGACTGACTTTCTTGTGATGTGGAAAGGCGGCAGCGAGGCCGATGCCATGTGGGAGCAGGACTCTATGCTATGGCAGTTTGCGAGACATATCAAGGAGTACATGGATTCTACTCCGACGAGGACGTCGGACTCTCCTAGTTGGGGTGGTTTGTCACACTCATTGTGAGTGGTAGGTGCCACCACAATGAGATCATATAATAGACCTCATGATCTCAGAGGCAATGGAGTGCCTCCAACATATGTGTGCACGGGCATCACACATATGAGGAAACAACCAACTGTGGTGGTCGGTCCCACTATGAGGAGTATCATGCGAGGGAGCGCGTGATCATACAAGGCAACGGACTGCCTCCAACGAATGTGTTTGTGGGAAGCACACATAGCAGCACATGACCGAGTCATGACATGTTTGGATGGAGACCCGAACAGTCCAAACAGTCCTGCAGAGTGAGCAGTGGGACAGGTTGGCTAAAGTGAGCTGCAGGTACATGTGAACAAGCTGCACACTTGGCACTGCAGGCTGAAAACACATGGCTGCAGGCTCGAGAATCAGAGCTGCCACTGTCAAGGGACGTGACCAGCAAAGAGGCAATTGAGGGCTCATGGGATAGGTGACTGCAGCTGGAGGAAGACAAGGAAACTACACGGAGAACATTGTGGAGCATGCTGTCCATGATCCCAACAGGTGGACTGCAGGGAGAACATTGTGGAGAATGTTCTCCATGACCTCCAACAATTGGACTGCAGGGAGAACATTGTGGAGAATGTTCTCCATAATCTCCAACAGGTGGACTGCAGGGAGAACATTATGGGAGTAGGTTCTCCATGATCTCCATGGGTGGCTCATAGCCAAATATGTGTATTATAAATAGACTGGGGGGTCTATTGAGCTGAGACACACATCGGTAAAGAGACTTGTAGTGTCACTCCATATTAGAGTTGTATTACTTTTATGTGGGCAATAAAAGGTTGGCAAGGTTGCTGTACTTCTTTTCTCCTCCATACTCTTGGGGGCTACTACTAGTATTACTACTATTATTGCTTCTACAACTACTACTGCTGATACTGCTACTACTACAACAGCTGTTACTATAGATGCTAGTACTACAGGTACTTCTACTACTATGACTACTACAACTGCTACTGCTACTCCTATTTTTACTACTAATATTGCTAGTACTGCTACGACGACTACTACTGCTACTTTGATAACTACTTCTACAACTACTGCAACTACTTCGGCTACTACTACTACTGTTGCTGCTACAACTACTACTACTACTACTTCTACTCCAACAACTACAACCACTGTTGCTGCTACTGCTACTACTACTGCTGCTGCTGCTGCTACTACTATTGCTACTATACTACTGCTACTGCTACTGCTACTGCTACCACTAATATTGCTGCTGCTGCTTTTGCCGCCAATACTAATAATGCAACTAATACTAATACTACTATTATTGCTGCTGCTATTGCGACTACTACTACTACTACTTCATCTACTACTACTACAACAAGTACTACTTCTGCTGGTACAGCTGCTGCTGCAAGTCCTAATACAACTATTATTGCTACTACTAATTCTACTACAATAACTATTGCTACATCTACAACTACTATAAGTGCTACTACTACTACACCTTCTACTACTGCAACTACTACTATTACTATGTCTACTCCCACTCCTACTGCTACTCCTACTTTGACTACTACTACCCCTACTACCACTACCGCTACTACTGCTACTCAATATCTACTACTTATAGTACTACAACTACTTCTACTGCTACTACTAATATTGTTACAACTACAACAACTACTACTACTGTTGTTGCTGCTGCTAGTACCACTACTACAACTATGACTACTACTTCTACTACTACTACTACCACTGCTACTACTACTATTACTGCTACCTCTACTACTACTACTGCTGCTGCTGCTGCTGCTGCTGCCGCTGCTGCTGCTGCTGCTACTACTACTACTACTACTACTACTACTACTACTATTATTATTACTACTACTAGTACTTCTACGACTACTTCTAATATTTGTACTGCTACCACAATTACTACTTCTGCTATCTCTACTACTCCTACACTACTAGTACTAGTACTACTACTAGACTACTACAAGTAGTAGTAGTACTACTACTACTATTGCTACTGCTGCTGCTACTACTACTACTACTACAACAACTACTACTACTACTACTTGTACTACTACTACTACTACTACATCTACAACTACTACTAATCCAACTCCTACTATTACAACAACAACTACTACTACTACTACTATGACTTCCGCTATTGCTACCACTATAATTACAACTACCACTCTTACTACAACTAATACTACTACAAATACTACAACTACTACTACTACTCGTACTCCTAACACTAATCCTACTATTACTACTGCTACTACTAATATTAGTACTACCTCTACTACTACTACTACTACGACTACTACTACTACTACTATTACTACTAACTACTACTACTACTACTTCGATGACTGCTTCTACTATTTCTACAGCTACTACAATTACTACTTCTGCTATATTTACTGCTCATACACTACTAGTACCACTACTACTACTGTGACTGCTACTACTACTAGACTACTATAAGTACTACTACTACTACTTCTAGTACTGCTACTGCTACTACTACTACTTCTAATACTGCTACTGCTACTACTACTACTACTACTTCTAATACTGCTACTGCTACTACTACTACTACTACTACTACTACAACATCATCTACAACTACGACTAATCCAACCCATACTATTACAACAACAACTACTACTAATACTCCTGTAACTTCCGCTATTGCTACCACTACAACTACAACTGCTACTCTTACTACTACTACTACTACTACTACTACTACTACTACTACTACTACTACTACTACAAATACTACAACTACTATTACTACTCGTACTCCTAATACTACTCCTACTACTATTACAACTTCTACTAGTACTGCTACTTCTCCAACTACTACTGCTGCTGCTAATATTACTGCTGCTGCTACTACTACTACTACTACTCCTACTACCACAACAACTACTACAACTACAACTACTACTACTACTCATACATCTACTACTATTACTACTACTACTACTAGTGCTACTACTCCTACTACTACTGCTGCTGCTGCTACTATTGCAACTACTACTACAACTTCTACTAGTTCAACTACTAATAATACTACTAATACTCCTACTTCCATTACTAGAACAAATACTACTGGTACTAATATTAGTACTACTCCAACTACGACTACTCCAACTACTGCTAATACTACTACTTCTTCTTCGACTACTACTACTGCTACTGCTACCGCTACTGCTACAATTGCTACCATTACCACTATTAGTACTACTTCTGCTACTACTTCTATAATTAATACTACTTCTACTTCTCCTACTACAAATACTACTACTACTCCTTCTACAACTGCAACTATTGCTACTACCACTACTAGTACTACCTACACTACTGCTTCTCCTACTCAAACTACAACCCCTACACCTACTGCTACAACTAATTCTACAACTACTACTGCTACAATTACTACTAACTCCTAATTCTCCTACTTCAACTACTACTACTACAACTATTACTACTTCTAGTGTGACTTCTACTACAATAACAACAACTACTACTACTACGGCTACTTGTGCAGCTGCTACTA
>RXID01019130.1:0-17722 GCA_005019695.1 Trichopus zeylanicus subsp. travancoricus
GGAAATGGCAGAAGTAATTATAACAGTAGTAGTAGTAGTAGTAGCAGCAACAACAACAACAGTAGTTGTTGTTGGAGTAGTAGAAGTAGCAACAGCACTCGTAGCCATTGTAGTAGTCGCAGCAATAGTCGTAGGTGTAGTAGTAGCAGCAATAGTAGCAGCAACAGTAGTAGTAATAGTAGTAGCAGCAGCAGTAGCAGTTGTCATAGTAGTACTAGTAGTATAAGCAATAATAGTAGTAGTAGTGGTAGTAGTAGTAACAGTAGTAGTAATAGTAGTAGTAGTAATTGTACATTAGCAGCGATATTAGTAGTAATAGTCCGAGCTGGAGGGGTAGTAGCAGTGGTAGCAATATTAGTGGTAGTAGCAATATTAGTGGTAGCAGCAATAGCGGCAGTAATAGAAGTGGTAGCAATAGTAGGAGTAGCAGTAGTTGTAGTAATAGTAAGAGTAGCAGTAGTAGTAGTACCAATAATGTAGCAGTAGAAGTAGTAGTAGTTATAGTGGTAGCATTGGCAGTAGTTGTAGTAGTAGCAGTGGAAGTTGCAATAGAAGCAGTAGCAGCAATAGTTGTTGCAGGATAAGTAGTAGTAGTAGTCGTTGTAGCAGCAGTAATAGTAGTATTAGTATTAGTAGTAGTAGTAATAGTAGTAGTAGTAGTAGTAGTAGTAGTAGTAGTAGTAGTAGTATTAGTTGTTGTTGTTGTTGTTGTTGTAGTAGTGGTAGAAGTAATGGAAGTAGCAGTAGTAGTAGAAGTAGTAGTACCAACCGTAGGAGCAGTTGTAGTAGTGGTAGTAATATAAGTAGAAGTAGTAGTAGCAGTAATAGTAGTAATAGCAATAGTATTTGTAATAATAGTAGTAGTAATAATGGTAGTAGTAGTAGTAGTAGCAGCAGCAGTAGTAATGGTGGTAGTAGACGTAGTTGTTGAAGTAGTACAGTTGTGTGTAGCAATTGTAGTAGCAGTTAACATAGTAGTAATTGCAGCAGCAGTTGTAGTAGCAGCAGTAGTAGGAGTATTCACTGTAGTAGTAGACATAGTCGTAGCAGTAGCTGTAGTCGCAGTAGTAATAGCAGCAGTAGTTCTAGTAGTAGTAGCAGTGGTAGTGCTAGTAGTAATCGGAGTAGTGGTAGCAGTAGTAGTGCTAGTAGTAATCAGAGTAGTGCTAGCAAATATAGTTGTAGTAGTATTGGTATTAGTAGTAGTAGTAGTAGTAGTAGTAGTAGTAGTAGTTGTGGTCTTAGTAGTAGTAGTCATAGTAGTAGCAAAACTAGTGCAATTGGTTCTAGTAGTAGTAGCAGTAGCAGCAGTAGTAGCAATAGTAACAATTGTTGCAATAGTAGTAGTAGCAAAAGTATTGGTATTAGTAGTAGTAGTAGTGGTAGCAGTGGTAGTAGTAGCAGGAGCAGCAGTTGCAGCAGTAGCAGTAGTAGTAGTACAAGCAACAGTAGTAATAGCAGTAGTTGTAGTTTTAGTAGTCGTTGTACAAGTAGCAATAGCAATAGTACAAGCAATAGTAGTAATAGCAGTAGTAGCAGCAATAGCAGCAGTAGTAGTAGAAGTAGTAGTAGCAGTAGTAGTAGAAGTTATAGTGGTAGTAGAAGTAGTTAGAGTAGTTGTGGTAGTAGCAGCTGCTGTAGTGGTAGTAGTAGTTGCAGTAATGGCAGTAGTAGCAGCCGCAGGTGTCGTAATAGAAGTAGTAGTAGTAGTTGTTGTTGTAGTAGCAGTAGCAGCAGTAGTATTACTAGTAGTAGCTGTAGTTGTAGTAGCAGTAGTAGTAGTAATAATAGTAGCGGTTGCAGAGTAGTAGCAGCAGCAGCATTAGTAATCGTAGTAGTAGTAGTAGCATTAGTAGAAGTAGCAGAAGTAGTAGTAACAGTAAAAGTAGCATTAATAATAGTAGTAGTAGTAGTAGTAGTAATAGTAGTATTAGTAGAAGTAATAGTGGTAGTAGTAGTAGTAGTAGAAGTTGTAGCAGCAATTGTCATCGTAGTAGTAGTTGCAGGAGCAATCATAGCAGTAGTAGTAGTAGTAATAACAACAATAGTGGTAATAGCAATAGTTGTAGAAGTAGAAGTAAAAGTAATAGTAGCATTGGCAGTAGTAAAATTAGTAGTAGTAATAGTACAAGTGGTAGCTGTAGCAGTGGTACGACTAGCAGTAGTATTATTAGTCGCAGTAATAGTCATTGTAGTAGTAGATGTCATAATAGTAGTGGTAGTTATGGAAGCAGTAGTAGTATTAGTACTAGTCTTAGTAGTAGTACAAATAGCAGCAGTTGAGGGAGCAGGACCAACATTAGTAGGAGTAGGAGTAGTACTAGTAGTGGTAGGAGTAGCAGTAGCAATAGTACTAGTAGTACTACTAGCATTAGTAGTAGTAGTAGTAGTGGCCGTAGTAGCAGTCATAGCATTAGCAATAGCACTAGTAGTAGTAGTACTAGTAATAGTAGTAGTAGTTGTTGTTGTAGCAGTAGCAGTAGCCGTAGTAGTTATACTAGTAGTCTAGTAGTTGTAATAGTAGTAATAACAATAGTAGTAGCAGCAGCAGTAGCAGTACTACTAGTAGTAGCCATAGAAGAAGTAGTAGTAGCAGCAGTCGCAACATTAGTAGCAGTAGTAATAGCAGTAGCCGTAGCAGAAGTAGTAGTAGCAGCAGTCGCAACATTAGTAGTAGTAGTAATAGCAGTTGTAGCTGTAGTAGTTTGAGTAGAAGTAGTAGCAGTAGCAATAGTGTCAGTAGTGGCAGCAGCAGCAGTAGTAGTAGCTGTAGTATTAGCAAAATTTGTAGTTGTTGTAGTAGTTGTAGTGGTACCGTGGTAGCATTAGTATTATTAGTAGTCATTGTAGTAGTTGTAGTGGTACAGTGGTAGCATTAGTATTACTAGTAGTCATAGTAGAAGTTGTACCAGCAGTAGCAAAAGTGGCAGTAGTAGTAGTAGTAATAGTAGTAATAGTGGAAGTAGCAGCAGCAGTGGGAACCGTAGTAGCAGTGGTAGTAGTATTAGCTACAGTTGCTGTAGTAACAGTAGTAGTAGTAGGAGTAGTAGTAGTAGTACTAGCAGTAGTAGTAGTAGTACCAGTCGGAGGAGAAGTAGTAGTAGTAATAGCAGTAGCTATAGTAGTATGAGAAGTAGTTGGAGTGGCAGTAGCAATAGTAGTAGTTGTAGTAGCAATAGTAGTAGTAGTAGCAGCAGCAGTAGCAGTAGTAATAGTAGTGATAAAGGTAGTAGTAGTAGTAATAGTAGTTGAAGCAGTAGCAGTTGTAGTAGTAGTAGTACCTGTAGTAGTTGTTGTGGTAGTATTCGTGGTAGCAGTAGTAGCAGTAAGAATAGTAGCAGCAGTAGCTGCAGCAGTAGTAGTAGTGGTAGTAGTAGTTTTACTAGAAGTAGTAGTAGTTGTAGCAGTAGAAGCAGTAGCTGTAGTAGTAGCTGTAGGAGTAGCAGAAGTAGTAGTTCTAATAGCAGTATTAGTAGTAGTAGTAGTAGTCGTGTTGGCACTGTTGTTGTTGTAGTCGTTATAGTAGTAGTTGTGGTAGTAGTAGTTGTTGTTGTTGTTGTAGAAGCAGTAGTAGTCGTAGCAATAGTGGTTGCAAAAGTAAGTGTTAGTAGTAGTCGTAGTAATAGTAATGATAGTAGTGGTAGAATGGGGTAGTAGTATTAGAAGTATTAGTAGTATTTGCAGCAATAGAAGTAGTAGTTGCAACAGAACTAGCGGTAGTAATTGTAGTAGTAGGAGTAGCTGCAGTACTACTAGCAGTAGTACTAGCAGTAGTACCAGTTGTAGTAGCCGTAGCAGCAGCAGCAGTAGTAGCAGTAGTAGTAGGAGCAACAGTTGTAGTAGTAGCAGTAGTAGTAATATTTGTACTAATAGTAGTAGTAGTAGTAGCAGTAGTAGTGGCACTAGTGGTACTAGTAGTAGTATTAGTAGTAGTGGCATCTGTCGTAGCAGTAGTAGTAGTTGTCGTACTAGTAGCGGTAATTGTAGAAGCAATTGTACTATTAGCAGCAGTAATAGTAGTTGTAGTAGTAGTGGCAGTAGTTGTAGTAGCAGCAGCATTAGTAGTAGTATGAGTAATACTAATAGCAGTAGTAGTAATAGTATTTGCAGAAGTAGTAGTAGCTTCAGTTGCAGTAGTAGTAGTCACAACAGGAGCAATAGCACTAGCAGTAGTAGTAGCAACAGCAGTAGTAGTACAAATAGTAGGAATAGTAGTAGAACTAGTATTAGTAGTTATAGTAACAACAATAGCAGTAGCAGTAGTATTGGCAAAAGTAGTAGTAGTAGCAGCAATAGTAGTAGTATAGTTGCAACTATAGCAGTAGTAATAGGAGTAGTAGTAGTTGCAGTAGTAGTAGTGTGAGTAGTAATAATAGTAGTAGTAGTAACAGTTGTAGTAGTAGCAATAGTATTAGCCAAAGTAGGAGTAGTATAAATAGTAGTAGCAGTAGTAGTTCTAGAAAAATTAGCAAAAGTAGCAGTATTAGTATTAGTAGTAGTCGTACTAAAAGTTGTAGCAACAGCAGTAGAAATAATAGCAACAGTAGTAGTAGTTGTTGTAATAGTAGTAATATTTGTAGCAGTCGTAGTAGTGGTAGTAATAGCAGCAGCAGTTGTAGTAGTGATAGTGCAAGCAGCGGTAGTCGCCATAGTAATAGTAGTAATAGTAACAGCAGTCGTGGATGTAGTAGCAATAGTAGCAGCAGTAGTAGTAGAAGTAGTTGTTGTGGTTGTGGTAGTAGTAGCAGTAGTAGTAGTGGTAGTAGCAGTAGTAGTAATAGTAGTAGTTGTAATACTACTAGTAGAAGCAGTAGTTGTAGCAGTAGTAGTTGTTGTTGTCATTGTAGTAGTAGGAGCAATAGTAGTAGTAGTAGTAGTGGTAGAAGTAACTATAGAAGGAGTACTATTAGTAGCTATAGTGATAATAATAGTAGTAGTAGTAGTAGTAGTAGTAGTATCAGTAGCCGGAGTAGTAGAAGTACTATTTGTAGTAGAAGCAAAAATAGTAATAGCAGTAGAAGTTGAAGCATCAGCATCGATAGTAGTAGTAGTAGTAGTAATAAAAGTAGTAGTAGGAGTAGAAGTAGTGTTAGGTGAAGTAGTAGTAGTGTTGGTAATAGTAGTAACAGTAACAGCTGCAGTAGTAGTAGCTGTAGTAGTAGTTGTTGTTGTTATTGTTGTAATACTTGCAGTAGCGGTAGTTGTAGTATTAGTAGCAGTAATAGTAGCAGTAGTTGTAGGAGAAGTAATAGTAGTAGTAGTTATTGTAATTGTAAGAGAAATAGTACTAGTAGTAGTAGTGGTTACAGTAGAAGTAGTTGTAGATGTTGCACTATTAGCAGCAATAGTAGTAATGGTGGTAGTAGTAGTAGTAGTAGTAGCAGCAGCAGTAGTAGGAGTAGTAGAAGTAGTAGTAGGTGTCATGGCAGTAGTAGTAATAGTAGTAGTATTAGCAGCTGCAGCAGGAGCAGCGGCAGTAGTAGAAGCATTAGCAGTAGTAGTAGTCGTATCAGTAGTAGTAGTTGCAGTCGTAGTAGTAGTAGTAGTCGAAGTAGTAGAAGTAGCAGTAGTAATAGTAGTAATTGTAGTAATAGTGGTAATAGTAGCAGTAGTCGTATCAGTAGTAGTAGTAATTGCAGTCGTAGTAGTAATAGTAGTAGTAGAAGTGGTAGAATAGCAGTAATAGTAGTAGTAATTGTAGTAGTAGTAGTAACAATAGTAGTGGTAGTAATAGCAGTAGTAGTTGCAATAGTAGCAGCAGTAGTGGCAGTTGTAGCAGCAGTAATAATAGTTGTAGTTCCTAGTAGTAGTGGTAGTTGCAGTAGTACTAGCAGTAGTAGGAGTAGTCGAAGTAGTAGCAGAAGAAGTAGTAGCAGTAGTACTAGTAGCAGAAGTGGCAATCGTAGTAACAATAGAGGTAGCAGTTGCAGTAGTACCAGCTGCATCAGTAGTAGTAGTTGTAGTGGAAGTAGTAGTAGTAGTAGCAACAGTAGCTGTAGAAGTAGTCGTAGTTGCAATAGTAGTAGTAGTAGTAGTAGTAGTAATAGTAGTAGTAGTAATAGCAGCAGCAGTAGTAACAGTAATAGTAGTACTAATAGTAGAAGTAGCAGCAGAAGAAATAGTAGTAGTAGTACCAGTAGTAATAGTAGTAGTACTAATAGTCATAGTAATAGTAGTAGCGGTATTAGTTGTAGTAGCAGTAGAACTTGTAGCAACACTCGTAGCGGTGGCAGTAGTCACAGTAGCTATCATAGTAGTAGCAGTAGCAATAGTAGTAGCAGCATAAGTAATATTAGTTGTAGTAGCAGCAGCATTAGCGGGAGCAGCAGCATTAGTAGTATTAGTTGAAGTAGAAGTAATAGTAGTAGTAGTAGTAGTAGTAATAGTAGTAATAGTAATAGTAGTGGTGATAGAAGTAGTAGCAGCAGTTGAAATAATAGTAGTACTATCAATTGTAGTAGTAGTCATAATCATAGTAGTAATATTAGTCATAGTAGTAGTTATGGTAGGTGTATTACGAGCAGTAGTAGCAGGAGAAGTAGTAGTAATAGTAGCAGAAGTAGTAGCAGTAATGATAGCAGCAGAAGTAGGAACAATAGTAGTAGTAGTAGCAGTAGCAGTAGTACTACTGCTACGACTATTGCCGCAACTACTACTACGACTACAAGTGCTACTGCTACTTCTACTACTACTACGACTACTATTGTTGCTACTACTCATACTACTACTACTATTTCTGCTTGTACTGCTACTACTACTATGCGGCAACTAGTATTACGACTGCCAATAATACTACTAATGTTACTACTACAACTGCTACTTCTTGTACTGTTACTACTACTCCTACTACTACTACTACTACTACTACTACGATTACTTCAACTACTATTGATATTGCTGCTACTACTGTTGCAACTAATGCAACTGCTACTACTATTACTGCTACTGCTACTAGTAGTACTACTGCTACTACTTCAGCTACTACTACAATTACTACTAATATTGCCACAACAACTACTAGTACTAAATATACAACTACTACTGGCAATTTACGGGCTACTGCGACTACAACTACTAGTGCTACGACCTTCCACTACTGATGCTACAACTAATCTGCTACGGTTACTTACTACTAGACTATTGCTAACTGCTACTAACTTTTTGCTCTACTACTACTACTGCTAACGACCACTACAGCTAAATTTGCTTCTATTTTCTACTTCACGCCTCCTCCTCCTCCCTCTCCTCCTCCATCCTACACTACTACTACTACGACTACCTACTACTACCACTACGATAACTACCCGTACTTACTCCCCGACACAACTCCTATTACAACTATTAACTCTAGCACTACTACTACTACCACTTCCACTTGTACTGCTACCACTACAACTACTACTATTTCTACATCTACTGCTACTACTTTTACTACTACTACTGCAATAACAACTACAACAACAACTACTAATGTTGTTGTTGCAGCGACGCAACACCTAATACAACTGCTACCACTACTAGTAGTACAACTATTAGTACTACTACTACTACTACAACTTCTTCTAGTAGTACTACTAATACAACTATTACTAATACTACTACTGCAACAACTAATTCTTTTATTACTACTACTACTACTACTACTACTACTACTACGACAACTACAACTACCACTACTATTGCTATTACTAGTGGTACTACTACAACACCTATTACTACAACAACTACAACTACTATAGCTACTACTCCCATTATTGCGATTACTAGTACTTATACTACTACTACTGCTACTGCCACTACAGCAACTACCACAACTGCTACTACTTCCACTACTATTACTACTATTGATACTACTACTATTACTACTATGCCTACTACTACTACTCCTACTACCCCTACTCCTACACCTACTCTTGTTACTACTACAACTACTACAACAACTGCTAATATTTGTACTACTACTACCAAAACTACTACTACAACTACTTCTACTACTACCAGTAGTACTACTACTTCTAGTGCTACTACAACTACTAGTGCTACTACTACTACTACTGCTACTATTGCTATGGCTACTACTCCCACTACTGCTGCTACTGTTACTGTTACTATTGCCACTAATGCTACAATTGCTACAGCTACTACTACCACTAATGCTACTATTGATACTACTACAACAAAAACTACTGCTGCTGCAACTCCTAGTACTACTATTATTACTAAGACCACTACTAATACTACTACTACTACTCCAACAACTACTACTACTAATAGTGCTACTACAACTACTCATACACCAACTCCTACTACTAAAACTATACTTATTATTACTTTTGCTACTAGAATTACTACTACTCCTATTATTACTACTACTACAACTACCATTACTATTACTACTACTACTACTACTACTTCTACAACTACTAGTACTTCGGCTACTACAACTGTTGCTACCACTACTACAACTATTACGACTACTACTACTACTTCTACTACTACTACTTCTCCTATTACTACTACTATTAGAACTACTACTACTACTACTACTATTAGAACTACTACTACTACTATTACAACAACTACTACTGCTACTATTACTTCTGCTACTACTACTACTAATACTATTACTTTTGCTACTACTACTACAAGTACTACGACTATGACTACTATAGCTACTACTACAGCTACTACCCCTACTACTACTACTACCACCACTACTTCTGCTACTACTATTACTACTACGACTAATACTGCTAGTACAACTACTCCAGCTACTACTCCTCCAACACCAACTCCTACTCCTACTACTATTCCAAGTACAACTATTACTGCTACTACAATTTTTGTTGCTACTACTACTTCTACTACTACTACTGCTGCTGCTGCTACTACTACTACTACTATTACTACTATTACTACTGCTACTGCTACTACTATAACAACAATAACAACAACTACTACTAGTACTCCCACCAAAACTACTGCCACAACTGTTACTTCCACTACTACTACTGTTATTGTTGCTGCTACTGCGCTTACTACTCCAACTACTCCAACTATTGCTATTTCGGCCACTCCTACAACTACTACTATTGCTACTACTACTACTCCTATTGCCACTCATACCCCTACTCCTATGACTACTACTACAACTATTCCTCCTCTCCTTCTCCTCCTCCTACTACTACTCGTACTCCTACTTCTACTGCTACTTCTACTCCGAATGGTACTACTACTACTACTATAACTAGGACTGCCACTCCTACTAAAACTCCTATTGCAACCACTACTACGACAACTACAACTACTACAACCACTACTACTCCTACTACTGCTACCACTTCTACTACTACTACCACTACTACTGCTACTTCAACTACTAATACTACTCTTACTATTGTTACCACTACCACTCCTATTGCTACTACTACTACCATTACTACTACTACTACTACTACTACTATAAATACTACTATTGCAGCTGCTACTACGACTACTACTTCCATTACTAGTAAATTGCTACTAGCCCTACTCCAATGACTTCTGCAACAACTACTCCTACTACTACTACTACCACCGCCACTTCTCCAATTACTATTACTCCAACTCCTACTCTTACTACTACTACTAAAACAACAACAACTAATACAACTACTAAAACAACTACTACTAATACTACTTGTAGTACAAAAATAACAACAACTACTACTGCTACACCTACTCCTTCACTTGCCTCTACTACAACTACTCCTACTCCTACTACTGCTACTACGACTCTGACTCGTAATCCTACTCCTACTCGTACTACCGCTAGTACTACTACTACTAGCACAACAATAACAACAACAACAACAACAACTACTACTACTACTACTACTACTAATAATAATAATAATAATAATACTATTACTACTACTACTACTACTACTACTACTACTACTACTACTACTACTATTACTAACACTACTGCTGCAACTATTATTACTACTATTTCTACAACTACTACTACTACTACAACTACTACTGCTACATTAATACTACTACTACTATTACTACTACTATTACTACTAATGCTACTACTACTTCTACTATTACCACTACTATTACTACTACTACAACAACTACTTCTGTTGCTACTACTACTACTACAACTACTATACCTATTACTACTACTACTAGTAGTACTACTAGTACTACAACTACTACTTATATTACTACTACAATTGTTACCACTACTTCTACTACTATTACTACGGGTATTACTACTACTACTACAACTACTACAGCTGTTGTTATTACTACTGCTACTACTACTACAATTGCAACTACCACTACTGCTACTACTATTACTGCTACTATAGCTACTACTTCAATTTCTACGTCTACTACTACTACTACCACTACTCCTAAACTACCCCTACTACCCCTACTATTGCTCCTACTACTACTGCTCCTACTACTACCCCTACTACCCCTACTCCTATTACTACTATAACTACTCCTACTGCTATTTGTATTACTACTACCATAACCATAATCACAACTACTTCTATAACTACTACTAGTACTACTACTGCTACTAGTGCTACTACTATTGCTACTACTGCCACTACTACTACTACTACTACTACTACTGCCACTACTGCTACTACTGTTACTACTACTCCTCCATCTACTACAACAACTACTACTGCGGCTACTACTACTACTACTAATAATACACCAACTGCTACTCCTAAAACTACACCTGCTATTACTTATGCTACTAGAATTACTAGTACTCCTATTACAGCTACTACTACTGCTAATATTATTACCATTACTACTACTTCTACTTCTGCTACTACTTCTACTGCTGCTACTATTACAACTTTTACTACTTCTACTACTACTGCTACTTCTTCTGCTACTGCTACCACTACTAGTGCTCCTACTATAACTACTACCACTATAGTTACTATTGCTACTATAGTTATTGCTGTTGCTGCTACTGCTGCTACTACGCCTACTCCTCCTACTACAACTACTGCTATTACGGCCACTCCTACTACTACTACTACTCTTATTTCCACTCATACTCCTACTCCTACAACTACCCTACTACTATTCCTCCTCCTCCTACTATTCCAACAACTACTACTCCTACTACTACTCCAACTTGCACTACAACTACTACATCTCTTACTACCACTTCTACTCCAACTCCTACACCTGCTACTGCTTCTGTTACAACAACTGCTATTACTACTACTACTTCTACTACTACTACTACTCCTCCTCCTCCTACTACTACTAGTACTACTTCTACTCCAGCTACTACTACTACTACTTCTCCTACTAGTACTACAACTACAACAACTCATACTGCCAGTTCTATTACAACTCATACTCCTACTACTACACCAACAACTACAACAGCTACAACAACTACAACAACTACTACTCTTACTACTACTGCTACTACTTCTACTACTACTACCACTACTACTTCTACTGCAACTAATATTACTACCGTTACTACTATTACCACTGCTATTCCCATTGCTACTACAACTACTACTAGTACTACTACTTCTACTGCTACTACTCGAACTCCAATTCCTACTACTACTGCTACTCCTGCAACTACTACAACTACCACTGCTCCAATTACTATTACTCCTACTCCTACACTTACTACTATAACTAATACGACTACCGCTACAACTACTGCTACAACAACAACTACTACTACTACTCCTACTCGGGCTCTTGCCAATACTACAACTACTCCTACTCTCGCTATTGCTACTACTACTCATACTCCTACTCCTACTCATACTACTACTACTACTACAACTGCTAGTACTACTACTACTACTACTACTACTACTACTACTACTCCTACGCCTACTCTAACTCCTACTCTTACATCTACATCTACAACTATTTCTCTGACTAATACTACTAATACTACTAATACTACTGCTACTACTACTACTACTACAACAACTACTATTACTAATACTATTGCTACTACTACAATTACTACTACTTCTTCAACTACTATTCCAACTATGACAACTACTACATTTGCTATTACAAGTAATACTACTACTACAGCAGCAACAACAACAACGACAATAACTACTACTACTACTACTACTACTACTACTGGTACTACTACTACAACTACTACCACCACCACTACTACTACTAATACTAGTACTACTACTTCTACTTCTACTACTACCACTAGTGCTACTACTATTACAACAACGACTACTAATACAACTGCTGCTGCTGCTGCTGCTTCTACTACTACAACTACAACTAATGCTTTTACTACTAAAACTACTACTACTCCTACTACTACTACTGTAATGAAAACCACAACTACTACTGCTACTACTACAACAACTACTACTACAATTGCTGCTACTACTACTACTACAACTACTTCTACTACTAGAACTACTACCACTACTCCTCCTACTACTATTTCTACTACTAATACTACTAGTACTACTACTACTGCTTCTACTACTACTGCTACTACCACCACCACTACCACTATTTTTAATACTACTATTGCAACTACTGCTTCTACTACTATTACTACTACTACTACTACAACTACAACTACTACTCCTACTATTGCGATTACTACAAATACTATTACTACTACCTCTAGTACTACTATGGCTAGTACCACAATTGGTACTACTTCTTTTGCTCTTACTATTACTACTAATACTACTTCCATTGCCACTCGTTCTACACCTCCTCCACCTACTACTACTACTCCTACTATTACTATTACTACTACTACTGCTCCTACTACTTCCCCTACTCCTACACCTACTCCCATTACTACTACAACAATAACTAGTACTACTATTTGTATTACTACTACTACAATTACTACCACAACTACTTCTACTGCTACTACTACAACAAGAATTGCTATTACTGCTGGAACTACTGCAACTACTACTACTACTTCTTCAACTACTACTACTCTAACAACTACTACTGCTCCAACTCTTGGTACCGCAACTAGTACTACTCCTATTAGTACTACTACTACTACTACTACTACTACTACTCGTACTACCACTCCTACTCCAACTCCTACTCCTGCCACTCCTCCAACAACTACAACTACTACTACTCACACTACTACTGCTGCCACTACTACTACTACTACTAGTACAACAACTACTACTGCTCTTGCTACTACTACTACTACTAGTACTGCTACTACTGCTACTACCACAACTATTACTATTGCAGCTGGTTTTACTGCTACTACTTCTATAGCTTGTTTAATTGCTACTACTCCTTCAACTCCTACTACTACCACTACTACTACTATTACTACCACTGCTCAAATTACTATTACTCCCACGCCTAGTCTTACTATTACTACTAATACTATTGAAACTAATACTACAACTACTACAACGACGACGTAGCGAAAGGACTTCGAGTCAAGAACAACTAGGGACGGGTACTACTAAGCGACTCGGACGACGGCGCACGGACGACTACTCCTACTCCTACACCGACTATTGCTACTACTATGCCTACTCCTACTACTATGACTACTACAATAACTACTATTCCTACAACTTTTTCTTCGACCACTCCTGCTACTAATGCAGCTGTTGTTGCTACAACTGCTACTATAGCTACCACTACTTCAAATACTACTACTACTACTATTAGTCCTTCTACTACTTATTCTTCTACTACTGCTACTACTACTACTACAACTATAGCAACTACTACAACTGCTGCTAATACTATAACTACTACTATAACTATTACTACTACTACTACTACTACTACTACTACTACTACTACTACTACTACTTCAATTACTTCTACTACTAGAACAATTGCTTCTACTACTACTCCTACTACTACTGGTACTACTACTACTAAAACTAACACTACTACTACTGCTACTACTACTACTACACCTACTACTACTCCTACAACTAGACCAACTCCTACTACTACACCCACTACTAGTAGGAGAATTTGTATTAATTGTGGTAGTTGTAGTAATAGTCGTAGTTGTAGGAATAGTAGTAGTAGCTGTAGGAGTAGTAGTAGTAGTCGAAGGAGTAGTAGTAGTATTAGTAGTTGTGTTAGTAGTAGTAGGAGTAGGAGTAGTTATTGTAGGAGTAGTAGTAGTTGTAGTAGCAATAGTAGTTATTGTTGTTGCAGTAGTCATAGTAGTAGTAGTTGTCAGAGTAGTAGTTGTTATGGGAGTAGCTCTAGTAGTAGTAGTATTTATTATTGTAGAAGCTATAGTTGTAGTTGTAGTAGTCATAGCAGTTTTAGTAGTAGTAGTAGTAGCAGAAGTAGTAGTTGTATTATTATTATTATTATTAGTAGTAGTAGTAGTATTAGTAATCATAATAGCAATGGAAGTACTAGTAGTTGTAGTAGAAGTAGTAGAAGTAGTAATAGTAGGAATAGCAGTAGTAATAGTAGTAGTAGTAGTAGTAGTAGTTTGAGTAATAAGAGTATTAGTAGTAGTACTAGTAGTAGGAGTAGTAACAAGACTTGGAGAAGTAGTAATAATGGTAGTAGTAATAGCAGTAGTAGTAATAGTAGGAGTAGTAGTAGCAATAATAGTAGTAGTTATAGTTGGAGTAGTAGTAGTAGTAGTTGAAGTAGTAGTAGGAGCAGCAACAAAAGTAGTAGTAGTGGCAGTAGTAATAGTAGTAGTAGTAATAGTAATCATAGTAGTAGTAGTAGTGGTAGTAGTACTAGTTGAAGTGGTACAAGTAGTCATAGTAGCAATAGTAGTAGTGGTAGTAATAGTAGGAGTAGTAGTTGTTGTTGTAGGAGTAGTAGTAGTAGTTATTGTAGTAGTAGTTATTATAGTAGTAGTGTAGTAGCAGTAGCAGTCATAGTAGTAGTGGAGGTTGTAAACTTTTAATAGTAGTAGTCCTAGTGGAAGTAGTAGCAGCAATGGTAGTAGAAATAGTTGTCATAGTAGTAGTAGTAGGAATAGTAGTAGTTGTTGTAGGAGTAGAAGTAGTTATAGCAGTAGCAGTCGTATGAATCATAGTAGAAGTACTAATAGTAGCAGGAGTAGGAGTAGTATTAGTAGTAGTAGTAGGAGGAGGAGTAGTAGTAGTAGGAATAAGAGCAGCAGGAGTAGTAGTTGTTGTAATAGTAGTCATCGTATTAGCAATAGTAGTTGTAGTAGTAGTAATAGCTATAGCAGCAGCAGCAGTAGTAGTAGCAGTAGTTGTAGTATTGGTAGCAGCAGTAGTAGTAGTATTAGGTGTAGGTGTAGTAGTAGTAACAGTAGTAGTAGTAGTAGTAATAATAATAATAATATTCATAGTAGCAGTAGTAGTGGTAGTAGTACTAATTGAAGCGGTACAAGTAGTCATAGTAGTAGCTGTAGGAGTAGTAGTAGTAGTTATTGTAGTAGTAGTGTAGTAGCAGTAGCAGTCATAGTAGTAGTGCAGGTAGTAGAGTTCTAGTAGTAGTAGTCCTAGGGGAAGTAGTAGTAGCAAAGGTAGTAGAAATACTAGTCGTAGTAATAGTAGTACTAGTAGTAGTAGTCATTGTAGTAGCAGCAGCAGTAGTAGTAGTAGGAATAGTAGTAGTTCTTGTCGGAGTAGAAGTAGTTGTAGCAGTAGTAGTAGTAGGAATATTAGTAGTTGTAGAAGTAGTATTAGTAGTAGTAGGAGTAAGAGCAGCAGGAGTAGTAGTTGTTGTAATAGTGGTCATCGTATTAGCATTAGTAGTCAAAGTAGTAGTAATAGCTATAGCAGCAGCAGCAGCAGCAGCAGCAGCAGTAGTAGTAGTATTGGTAGCAACAGTAGTAGTAGTATTAGGTTTTGGTGTAGTAGTAGTAATAGTAGCAGTAGTAGTTGCTACAGAAGTAGTAGTAGTAGCTGAAGTAGTGCTAGTTGTAGTAATAGTAGGTGTAGGTAGTAGCAGGTGTAGGTGTAGTAGTAGTAGTTATAATCGAAATAATTATAGGTGTAGCAGTAGTAGTAGTAGTAGGTGTAGGTGTAGTAGTAGTTGTAATAGTTGCCATAGTAGGAGCTGTTGTAGCTATAGTAGTGGTGGTGGTGGTGGTTGTAGCAGTAGCAGCAGCAGCGGCAGCAGCAGCAGTAGTACTACTAGTAGTAGTAGTAGTAGTACAAGTAGAATTTCTAGTTGTAGTAGTGTTAGCAGTAGCAGTAGTAGTTGTTGTATGTGGTGTAGTAGTAGTAGTAGTAGTTTTAGTAGTGGTAGTTGGAGTAACAGTAGTAAGAGTAGTACTAGTAGTAAAATTTTTAGTGTAGTAGTAGTAGTTGTTGTACTAGCAGTATTAGTAGTTGTAGTAAGAGAATTTTTCTTAATTGTAGTTGTAGTAATAATAGTCGTAGTAGTAAGAGTAGTAGTAGTAGTTGTCGAATTAATAGTAGTATTAGAAGTATTATTGGTAGTAGTATGAGTAGCAGTAGTTATAGTAGGGGTAGTAGTAGTGGTGGTAGTAGCAGCAGCAGTAGTAGTAGTAGTTGTAGTTGTAGAAGTTGTAGGGGTAGTAGTAATTCAAGTTGTAGTAGTTGTAGTAGTAGAAGGAGTAGTACTCATAGTAGTAGTAGTAGAAGGAGTATGGTTAGTTGCAATAGTAGTAGTAGAAGTAGTAGTAGTAGTAGTAGTTTATGAAGTGGTAGTAGTAGTGTAGTACGAGTAGCAGTTGTAGTAGTAGTAGAGTAGTGCAGTAGTAGTATTTGTAGTACGAGTAGTAGCAGCAGAAGTAATAATAGTAGTAGTAGTTTATGAAGTAGTAGTAGTAGGAGTAGTCGTACTAGCTGTAGCAGTAGTTATCATTGTTGCAGTAGGTGTTGCAGTATTAATAGCGATAGTAGTAGTAGTTGTTGTTGTTGTTATTATTGTTGTTGTTGTTGTAGTTGTAGTAGGAGTAGTAATAGGAGTAGGAGCAGTAGTAGAAGTAGTAGTAGCAATAGTTGTTGTTGTAGTAGTAGTAATAGTAGTAGTGGTAGTAATAGTAGTAGTATTAGTAGTAGCAGTAGTTGTAATATTAATAGTAATTGTAATAGCAGTAGGAGTAGAAGTAGGACATGTTATAGAAGTACTGGTAGTAGCAGTAGTAATAGAAATACCAGTAATAGTAGTAGTAGCAGCAGTTGCAGCAGCTATAACAGTAGTAGTAATTGTAGCAATAGTAGGAGAAGTTTGAGAAATAGCAGTAGAAGTAGCAGAAATAGTAGTACTAACGGTAGTAGCAGCAGTAGTATTAGTAGGATCAGTAGTACTAGGAGTAGCAGCAGCAGTAGTAGTAGTAATAATAGTAGTACTAGTAATAATAGAAGTTGTAGGAGTAGAAGTAATAGTAGTACTTGCAGTAGTAGTTGTAATAGTTATAGTAGTAGTTATTGTAGTATTAGTGTAGTAGTAGTAGTGGTGGTGGTGGTGGTGGTAGTAGTAGTACTACTAGTAGTAGTAGTACTAGTAGTAATAGCCATAGTAGTAGTATTAGTATTTGTAGTAGTAGTTGTTGTTGTTGTTATTGTTGTAGTAGTAGTACTACTAGTTGTTGTTGTTGTTGTTGTTGTTGTTGTTTTGGTAGTAGTAGTAGTAGTAGTAGTAGTAATAAAAGTAGTTGTAGAAGTACAAGTAGTAGTAGTGGTAGTGCAAGTAGTAGTAGTGGTAGTATTAGTGTCAGTAGTCACAGAGGAAGTCATTGTTCTTG
>RXID01019131.1:0-23260 GCA_005019695.1 Trichopus zeylanicus subsp. travancoricus
GATGTTGGGATATTCCAAGGTTCTCGAAACTGATTTTTTTGGGAGGCCGAAGAGAAAGAAAGTTCAATGATCAAAGCCGAGAAAGAAAAAAGAGATAGTAAGTGCTTTAGCTACATTAGATGAAACCAGCTAGCTCTTTCATCCATGACCCGAGAGTCCCCCCAATATGTCGGCCAGCTTTCTTTGACAAATTCACAGTGGAAAGTGGATCAGGCGGATCAAGCTTCAAGGCTTCAAACATAGATAACTTAGAGAAAAGAGGAAGAGATATTTTATTAAAAGAAGTAGTAGCAGAGTAGCAATAGTAGTAGTAGAATTTGTAGTAATAGGGGTAGTAGAAGTAGTAGTACTAGTAGTAGCAACAGTAGTTGTAGTAGTAGTAGCAGTGGTAGTAGTACTAGTAGAAATAGTTGTTGTAGTAGTAGTTGCAATAGTAGTACTAGTAGTTGTAGTAGTACAAGTAGTAGTAGTAGTACTAGTAGTTGAAGTAGTAGTAGTAGCAGTAGTAGTAGTAGTAGTAGTAGTAGTACTAGTACTAGTACTAGTAGTAATAGAAGTACAAGTAGTAGTAGTAGTAGTAGGATTTGTAACGAAAGCAATAGCAGCAGCAGTAGTTGTTATAGTAGTAGTAGTAGTAGCAATAGTAGCAATACTAGTAGTAGTAGCAGTAGTAGCAGTAGTAGAAGTAGTTGTAGTAGTTGTACTAGTAGAAGTAGTAGAAGCATTAGTAGTACCAGCAGTAGTTGTAGTAGTAGCAGTAAAAATAGTGGTAGTAGTAGTAGCAGCAACAGCAGTAGTAGAAGTAGTAGTTTTAGTTGCCGGAATATTAGCAGTTGGAGTAGAGGTAGTAGTAATAGTAGTAGTAGTAGTATCAGAAGTAGTAGTCAGAATTGTAGCAACTACAGTAGTTGTAGTAGTAGTAGTAGCAGTAGTGGCAGTTGTAGTAGTAGTTGTAGTAATAGTTGTAGTAGGAGTTGTAGTAGTTATTGTTGTAGGAGGAGTTGTAGTAGCAGTAGTAGCAGTAGTTGTAGTAGTGTTGTTATAGCAATAGCGATAGTAGCAAAAGTACTAGCAGTAGAATCAATTGTAGTAGTAGTAGTAGCTGGAGTAATAGTAGTACTAGCAGTAGTGCTAGTTGTAGTAGTTGCAGTAGTTGCTGCAGCAGCAGAAGTGGTACTTCTAATTGTAGTCGCAGTAGTGGTCGTAGTAATAGTTGCAGTATTAACAGTAGCAGCAGCAGTATTAGTAGCAGTAGGGGATGAACTAGTAATAGTAATAGTAGTAGTAGCTATAGCAGCTCTGGCAGTAGTTGTAGTTGTAGTAGTAGTAGTAGCTGTAGAAACTGTGGTAATAGTGGTAGTAGTGGTTATCGTAGTAGTAGTCATAGTAGTAGTAGCAGTAACATTAGTTGTAGCTGTTGTAGTAGTAGAGGAAGCAGTTGTTGTAGTAGTAGCAATAGTAGTTGGCAAAGTAGGAGTACTAGTAGTTGTGGTTGTAATAGTAGTAGTAATAGCAATAGTAGTGGTAGCTGTAGCAGTCGTAATAGTAGTAGATGCAGTAGTAGTAGTTGTAATAGTAGCGATAGTGGTAGAAGTAGTAGCAGTAGTAGCAGTAGCAATAGTAGTAGGGGTAACATCAGTGATAGTAGTAGTAGGGACCATAGTAGCAGCAGTTGTAGAAATAGTAGTAGCAGTAGCAGTAGAATAATTAGTAGTAGTAGTGGTTGTGGTAGCAGTACTAGTAGTAGTAGTAGCACAAGTAGTGGTAGTTAAAGTAGTAGTAGTAGTAGTAGTAGTAGTAGTAGTAGTCGTGGTTATAGTTTAGTAGAAGTAATAGTAGTAGTAGTGCTAGTAGTAGTAGTATTAGTAGTAGTAGGAGTAGTAGTAGTAGTAGTAGTAGTAGAAGTAGTAGTAGCAGTAGGAGGAGTAGTAGTAGTAGAAGAGGTAGCAGTAGTAGCAGTAGTAGTAGTAATAGTAACAGTAGTAGTATTAGTAGGAGTAGTAGTAGTTGTAGCAGTGGTTGTAGTAGTAGTAGTAGTAGTAGATGTAGGAGTAGTAGTGGTGGTGGTGGTGGTTGTAGCAGTAGTTATAGTTTTAGTAGTAGTAGTATTAGTAGAAGTACAGGTAGTAGTAGTCAAAGTATTAGGAGTAGCATAACTAGTAGTAGTAGCAGTAGTAGTAGCAGCAATAGTAGTAATTATAATGATAGTTGTAGTAGTAGATGGAGTAGTTGGAGTAGAAGTAATAGTAGTTGTATTAGTAGTAGCAATAGCAGTAGCAGTGGTAGTAGCTGTAGTAGTATTAGTAGCTAGAATATGTGCACTAGTAGTAGTTGTAGCATTAGTAGTATTCGTAGTAGTATAGCAGTAGTTGTGGTATTAGTTACTACAACAGCAGTAGTAATAGTTGTAGAAATAGTAGAGGTCGTAGAAGCAGTAGTTGTATTAGTAGAAGTAGCTATTGTAGTAGTATCAATAGCAGTAGTAGTGGTACTAGTAGTAATACGACAAGGTAGAGCAGTAGTAGCAACAGTAGCCGCTGTAGTACTAGTAGTAGTCGTTGTAGGAGTAGTAGTTGTAATAGTAGTAGTAGTAGTAATTGTACTTGTAGTAGTAGCAGTAGTAGTTGTTATAGCAGTAGTAGTATTAGTATCAAAAATCATAGTCGTAGTTGTAGGAGTAGGAGAAATAGTACAAGTAATAGTAGAAGTAATATGATTATTAGTAGTATTAGTAGTTGTAGTTCTGGTTACTGTAGTAGTAGCAATAGTAGCAATGGAAGCCATAGTAGAAGAAGCAATAGTAGCGAAAGTAGTAGTAGTGGTTGTAGCAGTTGCAACACAAGTAGAAATAGCAGTAGTGGTAGTAGTAGCAGCAGTAGTAGTAGTAGTAGTATTAGTAGTAGAAGTAGTAGTAGTAGCACTAGCAGTAGTATTAGTAGTAGAAGTAGTAGTAGTAGCACGAGTAGTAGTAGTAGTAGTAGTAGTAGTAGAAGCAGCATTAGTAGTAGGAGGAGGAGAAGTCATAGTAGTAGCATTAGTAGTAGTTGTCATAGTAGGAGGAGCAGTAGTTGTCGTAGTAGCAACAGTAGCAGTAGCAGTAGTGGTAGTCGTAGTAGCAGCAGTAGCAGAAGTAGCTGTAGCTACAGCAGTAGTAGTAGTACCTATAGTAGTAGAAGTAGTAGTAGTAGCCATAGCAATAGTAAATATTATAGAATTAGTAGTAGTAGTAGTAGTAGTAGTAGAAGTAGTACTAATAATATTAGTTGTACCAGTATAGTAGGAGTAGTAGTAGTGTTAGTAGTAGTAGTAGAAGTAGTAGAAGTAGTGATAGTAGTCGGACTAGTAGCAGCAGTAGTAGTAGTAGCAATACTAGTAGTAGTAATAGTGGCAATAGTAGTAGTCGAAGTAGTTGCAATAGCGGCTGTAACAGTAGTAGTAGTAGTAGCTATAGTAGTAGTCGAAGTAGTAGCAATAGCGGCAGTAACAGTAGTAGTAGTAGTAGCTATAGTAGTAGTAATGGTGGTAGTGTAAGCAGTAGTTGCGGCAGTAGTAGTAGTGGTTGTAGTGTAGTAGCAGTAGTCATAACAGAAGCGTATTAGCAGTACCAGCAGTAGTAGCTGTTGTAGCAGTAGTAATAATAGTAGTAGTACAAGTAGAAGTAGTAGTAGTAGAAGTAGCAGTAGTAGTTGTTGTTATAGTAGTAGTATGAGCTGTAGAAGTTGTAGTAGTAGTAGTAGAAGTAGAAGTAGTAGTAGTAGTACTAGTGGAAGCAGGAGTAGTAGTAGTAGTAGTAGTAGTAGTAGTAGTAATAGTAGTGGTAGTAGTAGTAGTAGTAGTAGTAATAGTAGTAGTAACAGAAGTAGTAGTAGGAGTAGTAGCAACAGTAGCAATATAAGTAGTTTTAATAATTATAGTAGTAGTCATAGGAGAAGTACTAGTAGTAGCAGTTGTAGTAGAGGTCACCGTAGTAGGAGTAAAAGTACTAGAAGTAGTAGCAGTAGTAGTAGAGGTCACCATAGTAGGAGCAAAAGCACTAGAAGTAGTAGTAGTAGTAGTAGAAGTAATAGTAGTAATAGTAGCTGTAGTAGTGGTGGTGGTAGTAGGAGTAGTAGTAGGAGTAGTAGTAGTAGCAGCAGTAGTAGCAACTGTAGTAGTTGTTGTTGTTTTAGTAGTAGTAGTAGTTATTGTAGCAAGAGTAGTAGTTGTTGTACAAGTAGTAGTAGTTGCAGTAGTAGTAGTAGTAGTAGTAGTAGCAGTAGAACTAGTAGAAGGAGTAAGTGTTGCAGTAGGAGTAGTAGTAGCTGTAGTTGTAGTTGTTGTAGTAGTAGTAGTAGTAGTAGCAGTGGCAGTAGTCGCGGTAGTTGTAGTAGTGGTGGTAGTAGTATTAATTGTAGTAGTTGTAGTAGTAGTAGTGGTAGTAGTAGTAGTTATTGTTGTAATAGTAGTAGTAGAAGTAGTAGCAGTTGTGGTACTAGTAGTTGTAGGAGTAGGAGTTGTAGTAGTAGAAGTAGTCGTTGTAGTAGTTGCTGCGGTAGTACAAACCGTAGTTGTAGTAGTGGTGGTAGTATTAGTTGTAGTAGTTGTTTTTGATGCATAGTAGCAATGGTCGTAGTTAATATAGTAGTAGTAGTAGTAGTCGTAGGAGTAGTAGTTGTAGTAGTTATAGTAATAGTTATAATTGTGGGAGTAGTAGTACTTGTACTAGCCGTTGAAGTAGTATTGTAGTAGCATTAGCTGTAGTAGTAGTTGTAGAAGTAGTAGCAGTAGTAGAAGAAGTAGTAGTTGTTGTTGTTGTTATTGCTGCTGTTGTTGTTGTTGTAGCCACAGCAGTAGTAGTAGTATTCGTTGTAGTACCGGTAATAGTAATAGAAGTAGGAGTAGTATTAGTGGTATTAGGTTTATGAGTACTAGTAGTAGAAGCTGGAGCAGGAGTACGAGTAGTAGTAGTATTAGTAGTTGTTGTAGTACTAGTAGCAGTCGTGTTAGTAGTAGTAGTAGCAGCAACAACAACAGAAGCAGCAATAGTTGTAATAGCAGGAGTTGTAGTAGTTTTAGTAGTGGTAGTAGTAGAAGCAGCATCAATAGAAGTAGTGCTAGTAGTATTAATAGTAGTAATAGCAATTGTACTAGTAATAGAAGTAGTAGTAGAAATAGTAGCTGCAGCAGCAGCAACGCAGTAGTAGTAGTAGCAGTCGTAGTAATAACAAAAGTAGTAGTAGTAGATGAAGAAGAAGAAGAAGAAGTAGTAGCAGTAGTAGTAGTAGTAGTAGTGGTTGTAGTAGTGGGTGTAGTAGTAGGAATAGGTGTAGGAGTAGGAGTAGTACTCATAGTACTAGTTGTAGTAGTTATTATTGTAGCAGGAGTAGTAGTCGTCATTGTAGTTGTAGTTGTAGTAGTAGCAGTAGTAGTAATAGTAGTAGTAGAAGTAGGAGGAGCATTTGTGGTAGTAGTTGGAGTATTAGCAATAGTCGTAGCAGTAGTAGTAGCAGTAGGAGTTGGAGCAGTAGTAGTTACAGTAGCAGAAGTAGTTGCAGTAAGAGTTGGAGTAGTAGTAGTTATAGTAACAATAGTAGTTACAGTAGCAGTAGTAGTGGTAGTAGTTATAGTGGTAATAGTTGTAGGAGTAGAAGCAGAAGTAGTTGTAGTAGCAGTAGGAGACGTAGTTATAGTAATAGAAGTAATAGTAGTGATAGTAGTAGTTGTTGTTGTGGTGTAGTAGTTGTTGTAGTAGTTGCAGTAGGAGTAGTAGTGGTAGTAGTCATAGTGGTAATTGTTATAGGAGTAGAAGCAGAAGTAGTTGTAGCAGCAGTAGGAGACGTCGTTGTAGTAATAGAAGTAATAGTAGTGATAGTAGTAGTAGTTGTTGTAGTAGTAGTTGTAGTAGTAGAGGTAGTAGTGGAATTAGTAGCGGTAGTAGTGGTAGTAGTAGTAGTTCTGGAAGTAAAAGTAGTAGCAGTAGTAGTTGTGGAAGTAAAAGTAGTAGTAGTAGTAGTAGTGGTAGTAATAGTAGTTGTAGTAGTAAAAGGTTTAGTAGTAGTTGTAGTTGTGGCAGTAATAGAAGCAGCGGTAATAGTAGTGGTAGCAGCAGTAGTAGTAATAGCAGCAGTAGTAGTAGTAATAGTAGTAGTGGTGGCAGAAGCAATAGCAGTTGTTGTTCATGTTGCTGTAGTAGTTGTTGTAGTTAAAGTAGTAGGAGTAGGAGTTGGGGTATGAGTAGTAGTAGTAGTAGTAGCAGCAGAAGTAGCATTGGTAGTAGTTGAAGTGGTTGTAGTAGTGGTATTATTATTAGAAGTAGTAGTAGTAGCTGTTGTTGTAGTACTAGTAGAAATAGTTGCTGTAGTGGTTCTAGTCGTAGTAGTAGTAGCAGTAGTAGTAGTAGTGGTGGTGGTGGTAGTGGTAGTTCTTGTAGTCATAGTAGTGGTAGTAGAAGTAGCAGCTGCAGTGGTTCGAGTAGTATTAGTAGTATTAGTAGTGATTGGTGTTGTAATAATAGCATTAGTAGTAGTAGTAGGAGTAGTACTAGTGGCATAGATGTGGTAGTGGTAGTAGTAGTAGTACTAGTAGTATAGATATAGTAGTAGTGTAGTAGTACTAGTTGCAACAGCAGCAGTAGTAGTAGTAGTAGTAGTAGTAGCAGCATTAACAGTAGTGTTAGTATTAGCAGTAGTAATAGTAGTAGTAGTAGTAGTAGAAGTGGTAGTAGTAGGTGTAGGAGTATTAGGAGTAGAAGTAGTAGTACTACTACTGGTAATAGTAGTATTAATAGTAGTAGAAGTAGCAGTAGTAGTAATGGTAATAGTTGCAATAGTGGTCGAAATAGTTATAGTGGTAGGAGTAGTGCTTGAAGTAGTTGTAGGTGTAGTTGTAGTTGTTATTGTTGTTGCTGTTGTACGAGTAGTTGTAGTAGGAGTAATTGTAGTTGGAGTTGTAGGAGTGGTAGTTGTTGTTGTAATAGTTGAAGTAATCGGAGTAGCAATAGTTGTAGTAGTAGTGACAGTAGTGGAAGTGGTAGTAGTAGTAGCTGTAGTGGAAATCATAGTAGTATTAGTGGTGTTGGTGGTGGTAGCAGTTGTGGCAGTAGTAGTAGTAGTAGTAATTGTAGGAGTAGTTGTAATAGTAGTAGTAATAGTAGTGGTAGTAGAAATAGTAGTAGTAGTAGTAGTGGTAGGTGTAGTAATTATAGTAGTAGTTGTAGTGATTGAATAAGTAGTAGTAGGAGCAGAAGTAGAAATATTAGTAGTAGAAGTAGTAATTGTAGTACAAGGGCTGGAATAGTAGTAATACTAGTAGTAATAGTCGAAGTAGTAGTAATAGTCGAAGTAGTAGTAATACTAGTAGTAGTCCTAGTAGTATTAATAGTAGTAGTAGTAGTGGTAGTGGTGGTAATAATTGTAGTAGTTGTTGTTCTTGTTGGAGCACTAGTAGTAGTAGTAGTAGTAATTTTTATATTAGTAGAAGTAATCGTGGTAATAGATGTAGTAGCAGCAGTAGTAGCAGTAGTAGTAATAGTAGTAGTAGTAGTAGTAATAATAATAATAGTAGCAGGAGTAGTAGTTGTTGTCGTAAAAGTTGTAGCAGTAGTCATAGTAATATTAATAGTAATAGTAGTGGTGGTAGTAGTGGTAATAATAGTATTTGTTGTTGTTATTGTTGGAGCAGCAGTAGTAGTAGTAGTAGTTTTTGCAATAGTAGCAGTAATCGCAGTAATAGTAGTAGCAGTTGTAGAAGTAGTAGCAGCAGTGTAGTAATAGTAGTAATAGTAGAGTAGTTGTAGCAGTAGTAGGAGTACTAGTAGTAGTAGTAGTAGTAAGAGTATTAGGAATAGTAGTAGTAGTAGTAGTTGTTGTTGTAATACTATTAGTCGTAGTAGTAGTAGCTGTAGTAATAGTAGTAGGAGTAGGAATCGTAGTACTAGCAGCAGCAGTAGTAGTAGAAGTAGTAGTCGCAGTAGCAACAGTAGCTGTAGCAGTAGAAGTTGTAGTAGAATTAGTAGTAGTACTAGTAGTAGTAGTAGTAGTAGTAGAAGTAGCAATAGTAGCAGTTATAGCAATAGTAGTAGTAGTAGAAGTTGAAGCAGTAATAGTAGCAGCAGTAGTAGCAGCAGTAGCAATAATAGTAGTAATAGTGTTGGTAGTAAAAGTGGTAGTAGTGGTATTAGGAGTAGTAGTAGTGGTAGTAGTAGTAGTAGTATTGGGAGGAGGAGTAGTAGTAGTGGTACTAGCAGTAGTAGGAGTAGCAATAGTAGTAATAGCAGCTGCAATAGTGGTTGTAGCAGTAGTTGTAGTAGTAGTAGTATTAGTAGTAGTACCAGTAGCAGTACTATTAGCAGTAGTGCAGTAGCGATAGTAGTAGCATTAGTAGTGGCAACAGTAGCAGTAGTAGTAGCAGTTGTTGTAGTAGTATTTGTAGTAGTAGTAGCAGTTGTTGTAGTAGTATTTGTAGTAGTAGTAGCAATAGTAGTGGTAGTAGTAGTAGCAATAGTTGTAGCAGCAACAAAAGTATCAATTGCAGTACTAGTTGCGGAAGAAGTAGGAGTTATTGTTGTAGTACTAGTTGTTGTAGTAGTAGCAGAAGTAATAGCAGTAGTGCTAGTAGTACTAGTAGAAGCAACTATAGTAGTTGTAGTTGTAGCATTAGTAGTACTAGTACTAATAGTAGGAGTAGTAGCAATAGCAGTATTCGTAGCAGTTGTAGTAGAAGAAGAATTAGTATTAGTAGTCGTAATAGCAATAGTAGTGGCAATATTAGTACTAGTAGTACTAGAAGTAGTAGTACTAGGATAATTAGTAGTAGTAGTAGCAGTAGTACTAGTAGCAGTAGTAGTAGTAGAAGTAGTAGTAGCAGTAGTAGCTTTAGCGATGAAAGTGGTTGCAGATGTAGTGGAAATAGTAGTACTAGTTGGATTAGAAGTAGTAGCAGCAGCAATAGCACTAGTAATTGTAGTAGCAATAGTAGTCCTATTAGTAGTAGTAGCAGTAGTAGTAGTAGTTGTAGCAGTTGTAGAAGCAACAGTCGCATTAGTAGCAGAAGTCGTAATAATAGTAGTTGTAGCAGTAGTAGTAGCAATTATAGTCGTAGTAGTAGTAGTAGTAGTCGTAGTAGTAGCAGCAACAGAAGTAGTAGTTGGAGTAATAGTAATACTAGCAATAGTAGTAGTAGTAGTAATTGAAGTAGTAGTAGTAGTAGTAGCAGTAGAAGTAGGAGTAGCTAGTTGTAGTAATAGCAATAGTAGTACTAGTAGTTGTAGTAGCAAAAGTAGTTGCGGTAGTAGTAGTAATAGCAGTAGGAGGAGAAGTTCTAATCAGAGTAATGGTTGTAGCAGCAACAACCATTGCAGTATTAGTATTGTAGCTACAGTAGTGCTAGTTATAGCAATAGTAGTAGTAGTAGTAGTAGTAGTAGTAGTAGTAGTAGTAATAATAGTAGTAGTAATAGTAGAAAATGTAGCAGTAGTAGTAGCAATATAAGAAGTAGTAGTAGTAGAAGCAGCAGTAGTAGTAGCAGCAGTAGTAGCTGGAGTAGTAGTAGTTGCACTAGTAATAGCAATAGCCGCAGTAGTGGAAGGAGTAGTAGCAGAAATAGTAGTAGTAGTAGTAGTAGCCATTGTAGCCATAGCAGTAGTAGTGGTGTAGCAGTAGTAGTAGTGGGAGTGGTCGTATTTGTTGTAGAAGTAGTAGTAGTAGTAGCAGTATTAGTAGTAGAAGTAGTACTAGTAGTAGTAGTAGTTGAAGCAGTAGTTGTAAGTGGAGGAGTAGTAGTAGTACCATCAGTGGCAATAGTAGTTGTAGTAATAGTAGTAGTGGTAGTGGTAGTAGTAGTAGTAGTAGTAGTAGTAGTAGTAGTTGCAGTAGTAGTCATAGTAGTAGTATTAGTATTAGTCGTCATAGCAGCGGCAGTAGCTCTAAAGTAGCTAAAGTAGCAGTAGTTGTGGTAATACTAGTACTAGCAGTAGTAACGGTGGAAGTAGTAGGAGAATCAGTAGTAGAAGTAGTAGTAGTTGCAATAGTCGTTGTAGAAGTAGAAGTAGTCGAACCAGTAATAGTAGTAATCGTAGTAGTAGTAGTAGCAGGAGTTGTAGTAGTAGTAGTGGCAGAAGTAATCGTGGCGGTAGTAGTAGTAGGAGAAGTTGTAGTAGTAGTAGTTGTTGTAGTAGCAGAAGTAATAGCAGTAGTAGCAGTAGTAGCAGTAGTAGCAATAGTAACAATAGTGGCAGTAGCAGCAATAGTTGTAGTTGTAGAAGTTGTAGTAATAATAGTAGTAGTAGTAGTAGAAGTAGTAGTTGTAGTAGTAATAGTAGTAGTAGTAGTAGCAGCAGCAGCAGCAGCTACCATAGTAGTAATAGTAGTAGGAGTAATAGTAGTCATACCTATAGTACCAGAAGTAGAAGTAGTAATAGTTACAGTAGTTGTAGCAATAGTACAGTGTCAATAGCAGTAGAAGCAGCTACAGTAGTAGTAGATGTAGTAGAAGCAGTTGTAGAAGTTGTAGTAGTAGTAGCAATAGTAGTAGCAATAGTAATAGTAGTAGCAGCTGAAGTAACACTAGTAATAGTAGCAGCAATATTTGTGCTAGTTCTAGTAGTAGAAGTAGCAGTAGCAGCAATTGTAGAAGTAGTAGTCGCATTAGTAGCAGATGTCGTAATAGTAGTAGTTGCAGTAGTAGCAGTAGTAGTGGTAGTAGTAGAAATAGTAGTGGTAGTAGGAGGAGTTGTTGTAGCAATAGCAGAAGTAGTAGTAGTTGTCGTAGTTGGAGGAGTACTAGTAGCAGTAGTAGTTGGACTAGCAGTAGTAGTAGTAGTAGTAGTAGCAGAAGTAGCAGAAGTTGTAGCAATAGTCGTAGTTGTAGAAGTAGTAGTAGTAGCAGTCGTTGTAGCAGTAGTAGTTGTTATAGTTGTAGTAGGTGTAGCAATAGTAGTAGTCATAGTACTAGTAGTAGGAGCAGCAACAGCAGCAGTAGTAGTAGCAGCAACAGTAGTAGTGGTTGTGGTAGTAGTTGTAGTAGGTATAGCAGCAGCAGTAGTTGTAAGAGTACTAGTAGTAGCAGTAGTAGTTGTTGTTGTTGTTGCAGTATTATAGTAGCAGTAGTAGTAGTAGCGATAATAATCGCAGTATGTGTAGCATTAGCAGTAGTAATAGTACCAATAGTAGGAGAAGCAGCAGTAGTAGTTGTAGGAATAGCAGTAGTAGCAGTAAGAGTTGTACTAGTAGTAGCAGAAGAAGTTGTAGTAGTAGTAGTAGGAGTAGTAATTGGTGCAATTGTAGTAATAGTAGCATTAGTAATAGTACTAGTCCGAGAAGTAGTGGTTGTAGCATCAGTAGTAGTAGTTGTAGTAGTAGTACTAGTATCAATAGTAGTAGTAGTTCTAGAAGTAGTAGTAGTAGTGATAGAATAGTACTAGTAGAAGTAGTTGTAGTACTAATAATAGTGGCAGAAGTAGCGGTATTAGCAGTGGTAGCTGTAGTAGCTGTAGTAACAGCATTAGTAGTAGCAGTAGTAGTAGTACAAGCAGAAGTAGCAGCAGTTATTGTAGTAGTAGTACTAATCGTAGTAATAGTAGCTATAGTATTTGTAATAGAAATAGTAGTAGAAGTAGTAGAGATAGTATTAAAAATAATAGTACTAGTAGCAATAGTAGCGGTAGTAGGAGTAGTAGTAGCAATAATAGTAGCAGTAGCAGTAGTAGTTGTAGTTGTTGTAGTAGTAGTAATAGTAATAGTAGCAATAGTAGCAGCAGCAACAACAATAGTAGTAGTAGTAGTAGTAGCAGCAGCAGTAGCAATAGTAGCACTAGTGGTTGTAGTATAGCAGTTGTGCTAATACTTGTAGTAGTAGTAGTAGTAGTAGTAGTAGTCGTATTAGTGGCAACAGTCATAGTAGTCGCAGTTGCAGTGGTAGTAGGAGTACTGGTAGTAGTAGTAGTAGTAGTAGAAGCAGAAGTAGTAGCAGTAAGAGAAATAGTAGTAGTAGTAACGTTAGTAGTAGTAGTAGTAGTAGTAGAACTAGTAGTGGCAATAGTTGTATTAGCAGTAGTAGCCATAGTAGAACAAGTAGTAGTAGGAGCAGGAGCAGTAGTAGCCAGAGTAGCAATTGTAGCAGTTATAGCAGCAGCACTAGTAGTACTAGCAGTAGAAGTAGTAGTACTAGTAGTAGTAGTAGCATAGTAGCAGTAGTAGTAGCAATAGCTGCAACAGTAGTTATAGCAGTAGTAGTCGGGGCAGAAATAGTAGTAGGAGGAGAAGCAGTAGTACTAGTATTAGTAGCTGGTGAAGTAGTAGTATTAAAAGTAGTGGCAGTAGAAGTAGCAGTTGTAGTAGTAGCAGTAATAGTTGTTGTAGTACTAGGAGGAGCAGCCGTAGTAGTAGTAGAAGTAACAGCAGTAGCAGTTATTGTATCAGTAGAAGTAGTAGTAGTAGTTATAACAGTAGCAGAAGTTGTACTGGTAGTAGTCATTACTGTAGTAGAAGTAGTAGTAGTTGCAGCAATAGTAGTTGTGGTAGCAGGAGTAGTAGTAGCAATGGCAGTTGTAGTAGCAGTAGTAATAGTAGTAGTACTAGTAGTAGTGGTAGCCGTAGTAGTACTAGTAGCAGTAGCAGAAGTAGCAGTAGTAGAAGTAGCAGTAGTAGAAGAAGTAGTTGTAGTATTAGTAGCTGTAGTATTAGTAATTGCTGCAGTAGAAGTAGTCCAAGTGGTAGTAGTATTGGTAGTAATAGTAGTACCAGTAGTAGTAGCAGAAGTAGTTGCAGTAAAAGTAGAAGCAGCAGCAGTAGTAGCAGTAGTAATAATAGATGCAGTAGTAGTAGCAGTAAAAGTAGCAGTATTACTAGTTATACTAGTAGTAGTTGTTATAGTAGTAGCAGTAGTGGTAGCAGCTGCCATAGTAGTAGCGATTATAGTTATAGTAGCTATAGCAGTATGAGCAATAATTGTAGAAGCAGGAGTAGCAGCAGTAATAGTAGTAGTAGTAGGAATAGTAGATGTGGTAGTAGCAGCAGTAGTAGTACGAGCAGGAACATTTGTGGTCACTGTAGTAGTAGGAGCAATAGTAGTAATTGCAGAAGTAGTACCAGAAGTAGAAGTGGTAGTAGTAGAAGTAGTTTAAGTAGCGATAGTAGTAGCAACAGCAGTAGGAGCAGTAGTAGGTGTTGTAGGAGTAGTACCAGTAGTAGTAGTAGTATTAGTACTAGTAGTAATAGTAGTTGTTGTTGTTGTTGTAGTAGTAGTAGCAGTTGTACTAGTAGCAACAGAAGTAGCAGTAGCAGCCATAGTAGTATTAGCAATAACAGCAACGTCAGTAGTAGTAGTGGTAGTATTAGTAGTAGTTGCTACAACAGTACTAGTAGTGGGAGTAGCAGTAGTAGTAGTAGTAGCAGTAGTCGTTGTAGCAGTAGTAGCGGTAGCTGTAGTAGCAGTGGAAGTAGTAGTAGTAGTAGTCCTAGTAGTAGTACAAGTAATAGCGGTAGAAGTAGTAGTAATAGCTGTAGTTGTCATAGTCATAGTAGCAGTAGTAGTTGTTGTAGTAGGAGTCGTAGTTGCAATAGCAATAGTGGTAGGAGTAGTAGCAGTCTGAGTAGTAGTTGTAGAAGTTGCAACAGTAACAGAAGTTGTAGTAGTAGTGGCAGTAGCTGTAGTAGAAGTAGTAGTAGCGATAGTAGTAGTAGCAGTACTGGCAGTAGTAGTTGCAGTAGCAGTGGTAGTATTAGTAGTAGCTCAAGTAGGAGTAGTAGTAGCAATAGCAATATCAGTAATAACAGCAGCAGTAGTAGTAACAGCAGTAGTTATAGTAGTAGTAGTAGCAACAGTAGTATTAGTAGTATTAGTAATTGTATTAGTAGTAGTAGTCATAGTAGTAGTAGTATCAGTAGTAGTAGTAGTGGTAGTAGTAGTAGTAGTAGTAGTAGAAGCATTAGTAGTTGCAGAAGTTATAGCAGAATTAATAGTTGTAGTAGTAGCAGTAGTAGTAGCAGAAGTGGCATTAGTAGGAGCAAAAGTAGTAGCAGAAGTGGCAGTAGTACGACCAGAAGTAGTAGCAGACGTAGTTGTAGTGACTTTAGCAGTAATAGTAGTAGTAACAGTAGTAATAATAGCTATAGTAGTAGTTGCAATAGTAGTTGCAGAAGTGGCTGTAGTAGGAGTAAAAGTAGCAGCAGAAGTGGCAGTAGTAGGAGCAGAAGCAGTAGCAGAATTAGTTGTGGTAAAATTAGCAGTAATAGTAGTAGTAGCAATAGTAATAATAGTTGTTGTAGTAACAGCAGTAGTAATTGTAGAAGCAGTAGTAGTAATAGTACTAGTAACAGTAGTAGTAGCTGTAGTAGTTGTAGCGGTAGTAGCAGTTGTAGTAGTAGTAGTAGCAGTTGTCATAGTAGTGGCAATTATAGTTATAGTAATTGTAGTAGTATGAGCAGTAGTTCTAGAAGCAGGAGTAGTAGCAGCAGTAGCAGTTTTAGTGGTAGTTGTTGTAATAGCAGGATTAGTAGTAGTAGTATTTGTAGCAATAGTAGTTGTGGTAGTAGCAACAGCAGTAGTAGTAGTGGTTGTAGTAGTAGTAGTTATTGTCGTTGTTGTATTAGTAGTAGTAGTAACAGACATAGTAGTTGTAGCAGTACTCGTAGCAGTAGTAGAAGTAGTAGCAACAGAAGTAATAGTAGTAGGAGCAGTAGTCATAGTCATAGTAGCAGTACCAGATACTGTAGTAGTACTAGTAGTAGTTGTAGTATGAGTGGTAGTTGCAATAGCTATCGTAGTAGTAGTAGTAGCAGTTGTAGCAGTAGCAAAAGTTGTAATAGTAGTAGCAGTTGTAGCAATAGCAAAAGTTGTAGTAGTAATAGCAGTAGCTATAGTAAAAGTAGTAGTACTAGCAGCAGTAGTAGTAGCGGTAGTATTAGTAGTAGTAGCAGTAGTAGCAGTAACAGTAACAGTAGTAATAGTAATACTAGTTATTGTAAGAGTAATAGTTCTGTTAATATTTAAACTTTATATTCATTTGCAAATTCATTATTTACAGGGGGTTATCTATAAGTTTTTTAATAAGGGGCCTACTTGTAAATTTTAGTTGTGGGCCCAAATTCATTTATGATTCAGGTCTAGTTTACACTCAGCGTTGGGCCAAACCAGCTAAATTTAGCCCCGAATTCAATTGAGCTTAGATTTTTTTTTCTTCTTTTTTTCATATGAATTTTTAGGCTCAAACACTATGCTCAAAGCAAGCCTAGATGATAGGGATTCCCAAGAGTCTATCAAAAATTGTAGTTACAAAAATGAAAAAACCAAAACTAAAAAATGATAGATAGGGGAGAGATCAACCCCTTATATAGACCTCACTCATTGATAGATCAAAGGGGTACAAGATCAAGAGATATCCGAGTCACTAGGGGCATATGTCAATCCTCCAAAGAAAAGCATAGAGGATTCTAGAATTGGGATAGAGCGCTCAAATCGAGTAAAACACATATATATCTTAGCATATTATGAAACAGTAAACAATTCACTTAGGATAGGGCCCTTGAAAATGCACAAACTTTTAACAATTTTCATGATTAGATAAGACAAACGTTTGATTTTTAAAGTACTGCAAAGGGTTGCAAAGGGTCCCAAGGGGTAGTTCGATGATTCGAAGCAACTCAATACACTAGAACACAAGGCAATCTCAGTATACAGAGTTGCAGGGAATTGTTTATACATTGAACCATAATGTCGATTCCTATTTGAAGGAATTAACTCACCAAACCAAAACTGAACTCAATGTGAAATCCAAACTCATTCACTGTGTCCTTGTAGCTTTGGCGGACTTAGCATATTCATACCAAGTGTGTGAACTACCAATTGGGTATCAAGAGGACTGAGGACCTCGAAGCAACATAGACCAAGTTGAGGAGGTCTCCAAGAATATTCTACAAAAAGACAAAATATAGAACTAGGTCATTTAAACATGAGATTTGAGGCAAAGGGTCAAGTCGAGAATATTGACCGAGATATTGAAAATTAAAAGTTGAGTTGAAACTATGATATCGAGCCCAAATAAAGCTTTAGTTAAATTTGAATTTTATTTAGTTAAGATTATTTATTTTATTAGGGGTTTATACAAAAATAATCTTCTATATCATAAGAGGATTAGGATTTTTATAGTTGAAGGATTACAGAAGTGACGGATATGTCTGGAGAAAAAAATCTAGAAATATTTCGAGAAAGATAAAGATAAAAATTTTAAAATTATTTTTTTGAAGAGTTAATAAAGTTTCTGATTTATATTTATTATGATTGAGGTAAGCAAATGGGTCGCTATATCCTATATTAGTGTATATAAATTATTTTGGATGTTTGTAATTTTCAATATTATTATATTATGTGATAAGTAATTTGTTGAATACAAGATCGATACTATATATGTTTTGAAAATAAAATAAAAATTCTATTTTTAAAAACTTGTGAAATTAAGTTATAGTTATTTATTTTATTATAAAATTGAATAAGGACTAAAAAAAATTTTGTTAAATATTTCTTACTAGATCTATACTCTGATTATGTATTGTGGCTCTTTTAGTATGAGAAAATTTTGACTATATCAACATGTATATATGTTCTTGAGGGACCGATTTCAATTATGTGATGTGACCTAAATATGGGGTTTAAGTGTGGTATCTGATGATGTGACCTGATTTCAGATATTATGTGTGTGACCTTTGCATTCAGTTAAGTGTATAACCATAGTTGATACTGGAGACTAAAATATATTTTGAATAAAAAAGTAAATGTGTTTCAAAATTCTAATTTGATAAAATAATTATGTTATCTGGTCCAACATATTATACTTTGATTATTTTGTACTTTATGATTATATGATTTTGGAATATATATGAATTTAGTTTTGAAACATAAATTATATATATATATATAAACAAAAATGACTTATTTACTTACAGATTAAAGTTTAGTCAGTATTAAAAAAATCTAATTAAGTGAGCTTTACTAGTTAATTAGAGATGTTGTATTTAGTTCAATTAAAATTTATGTAAATTTGTAAGTTTGAAATTTAAGATTTATTTTCATTCATTTTGAAAAATTATTACTTTTAATTATGAGATATTATTTTTATATAAGTATGTCCAAATATGATCTTGTTTGCTTATAGAAGTTTATAGGATGTTGATCTCATAAACATATGGTGTTGTTATGTGTTAACTCCTCAAATTTTTAGTTCGACATGTAACAAAATAATTCATAAAAAAGAAGTTAACCAAAGTATGAAATTAATGTCATTTTTTTACAATAATTATTTAATTATATAACTTAAAAAAGTTATTTTCTTGAGTGTCAAAAAAATCACTATCAAAATATAAATCTCATGGAGCCATTTAGGTTGTGAACCGTTCCATCAAATAGAGAAGGAGGTGAGCTTGACGGTGGCACAGAGGATGCATTAGGGCTGTAGGTTTAAGTGAGACGAAGCTTGATTTTGGTGTAGAGAGCGGCATCATGAAGGAGGCCGTAGGTGGTGATTAGATTGGAGATGATGAAGGAGTAGGGAGCGGATTTGAGAAGACAGACAGGCGTTGCATATTGGCAGCCATCGCAACAACCGAAAGGAATATACAAGAGTAAAATATTTGTAAAATTACTTATTTACCCCCAATTCACTTGCTTAACTATTACATTACCAACGCAATCGATAGAAATAACTCGAGCAATAGGGGTGAGCAAAACCAATTTACCGTACCGATTTTAGATATTTTAGCACCGGAATCAGATTTTGGTTCTTAGAAAATTGAGAACCGGAACCATATCGATTTAGATAAGTAATACAAGAAAATGGGATATCAGTCTAAAGTCAGATATCTTTGCTGGCAGGTTCATAGGGACGCAGATAAGCAATAAAAGAAAATGAGATGTCGGTCTAGAGTCAGACATCTTTGCTGGCAGGTTTATAGGGATGTAGATAAATAAACGCTGCTGGCAAAAGCAGGAATATAGTGCCCAGCATATGATTCTTCAGTTATAAAGAAGTCATTCTCCACATACAATAAGAATTCAGTGAAAAATGCCTGAGAGCACTAGACATAGAAAATTACTACAATGTAAATTTTAAAAAAGCAAAAAAGTACTAATGCTTGAAAATCAAGGAAGAAAGAGATATATATACCTAAAGAGATCAACAGTTAGAGAATAGTAGAGTCAGACATCTTTGTTGGTAGGTTCATAGGGAAGTAGATAAGCAATACACGGTGGGATGTCATCATGTTCACTATTTTATCCTTCTGGACCTTCTCAGTGATGTGATGTTAGGGATATTACCAATCCATGCCATGCTGAAAGAATTTATAGTTGTATTATTCAGTCAGTAGAGCAGCAAAATAAATTTAATCATGTTAAAGAGAGTTGGGTAATACAATAAGATGTCAAGATCAGATTTAAGAGTAAAAATAAAAAATAAAGTGCTAATCTTTAAATTCGAACAATTTTCAATTCGATTATTCCCCAACTCAAGGTTTTGGAGCTTAACATTATAATCCTATAAAAATTTAATTTTAAATACACTAACATGCACATATTAAAAAAATTTATAGGTGAAAATGGGATGAGCAGCAGGCAGCAGCTTCCTTATCAGTTAAAACCTCAGATAAATTTTGTTTAAATAGCTTCAGATTTATTTCTAAAGTTGAGTCAATATCAGAGGGATTATGTAGCGCAACAGTAGTAGATCATCCTTGCCATGACTTGAGATGTCTTTACCTTGTCCTCTTTTCTTCCTCACATTTGCTCGTTCAATTTGCCTAGCATTCAATATATGTAAGTTTGGTAATAATTTTCTAGTCAAAATCAATAGTTAAGAGAATACTCAAGTTAGACATCTTTGCCTGTAGGTTCATAGAGATGCAAATAAGCAATATAAGAAAATATGATATCAGTCTAGAGTTAGACATCTTTGCTGGTAAGTTCATAGGGATGCAAATAAACAAACCCTACTCGCAAAAGTAGGAGTATAGTGTCCAGTATATGATTCTCCAGTTATAAAGAAGTCATTCTACACATACACTGGGTGTTCAGTGAAAAATACCTGAGAGAACAAGAGACAAAAAATTACTACAATATAAATCTAGAAAAAGCAAAAAAGTACTAATGCTTGAAAATCTAGGAAGAAAGATATATATATATATATATATATATATATATATATATGAAGAAATCAATAGTTAGAGAATAGTAGAGTCAAACATCTTTGCTTGTAGGTTCATAGGGATATAGATAAGCAATATAAGAAGGTTGGATGTCACCAGGTTCACTATCTTATCCTTCTGAACGTTCTCAATGATGGAATGATAGGGATATCAGCAATCCATGCCATGCAGAAACAACTTACAGTTATATTCTTCTGTCAGTACAACAACATAATAAATTAAAGCATCTTAAAGAGAGAGTTGGGTAATACAATAAAATGTCAAATCAAATTTAAGAGCAAAAGTAAAAAATGAAGTGCTAACCTTTAAATCTGACCAATTTTTAATTGGATTATTCCCTAGGTCAAGGTTTTGCAGCTTAACATTATAATCCTATAAAAATTTAATTTTAAATACACTAACACGCACATATTAAAAAAATTGTAGGTGAGAATGGGATAAGTAGCAGACAACAGCTTCATTATTAGTTAAAACCCCAGATAAATTTTGTTTAAATAGATTAAGATCTATTTCTGAAGTTGAGCCAATATTAGAGGGATTATGTAGTGCAGCTGAAGTTAGCCTAGCATTTAATTTATGTAAGTTTGGAAATCATTTTCTAATCAAAATCAATAGTTAACAGAATACTAGAGTTAGACATATTTGCTGGCAGGTTTATAGGGATGCAGATAAGTAATACAAGAAAAAGGGATGTCAGTCTAAAGTTAGACATCTTTGTTGGCAGGTTCATAAGGACGTAGATAAACAAACCCTACTGGCAAAAGTAGGAATATAGTGCCTAGTATATGATTCTCCAGTTATAAAGAAGTCATTCTCCATATACACTGGGTGTTCAGTGAAAAATGCCTGAGAGCATCAGACATAGGAAATTACTATAATGTAAATCTAGAAAAAATAAAAAAATACTAATGCTTAAAAATCCATGAAGAAAGAGATATATATATTCGAAGAAATCAACAATTAAAGAATAGTAGAGGCAGACATCTTTACTGGTAGGTCCATAGGGATGTAGATAAGCAATACACAAAGGTGGAATGTTACCATGCCATGTAGAAAGAACCTACAATTATATTGTTCAGTTAGTAGAGCAGCAGAATAAATTTAAGCATCTTAAAGAGAGAGTTGGGTAATACAACAAGATGTCAATGTCATATTTAAGAGAAAAAATAAAAAATGAAGTGCTAACCTTTACATCTGACCAATTTTCAACTGAATTATTCCCCAGGTCAAGTAGCAATAGAAATATACAAAATGTAGAAGCTAAGTTATACAAAAAGTAACTTATATTCCCAAAATTACATGCATCAACAAAGTAGTAGCAATAGTAGTTGCACAAGTAGTACTAATAGTAGTCATAGTTGTAGTCATAGCAATATTAGTAGTAGTACAAAAAGTAGCAGTTTTAGTAGTGGTAGTTGTTGTAGCGGTAGTAGCTGTAGTAGCAGCGTAGTAATAGTAGTAGTAGTAGTAGCAGTAGTAGCAGTAGTTGCTGTAATAGCCATAGTGGCAATAGAAGTAGTAGTGCAGAAGCAATAGTTGTAGTGGCTGTAGTTGTAGTAGTAGTTGTTGTAGTAGTACTACTGCTACTAGTAGTTGTAGTAGTAGTTGTAGTACAAGTAGTAGTGGTAGTTGTTGTAGTGGTAATAGTAGTACAAGTAGTAGTAGGGGGAGGAGGAGGAGGAGATGGAGCAATGGTAGAAGCAATAGCAGCAATAGTTACAGTAGTTATAGTAGTAGTAGGAGTAGTAGGTGGATGAGGAGGAGGTGTAGTAGTAGTAGTATCGTTTGGAGCAGGAGAAGTAGTAGTAGTAGTAGTAGTAGTTTTCGTAGTAGTAGTAGCAGGAGTAGTAGTAGTTGTAGTAGTTGTAGTTGTTGTTCTTATTGTAGTAGTAGTAGTAATAGTGGTAGCAGTAGTGGTTGTCATAGAAGTACTTGTACTAGCAGCAGTAGCATTAGTAGCAGTAGTTATAGTTGTAGTAGTAGTAATAGTAAGAGTAATAGTTGTAATAGCAGTTGTAGTAGTAGTAGCAGTATTAGCTGTAGTAGTAGTCGTTGTAGTCGCAATAGCAGTAGTAGGAATAGTAGTAGCAATAGTAGTTCTTGTTGCAGTTGCAGTCGCAGTAGTAGAAGCAATGGTAGTAGTGGTAGTAGTGTCATAAGTAGCTGTTGTGGTAGCAATAGTAGTAGTAGTAATAGTAGCAGTAGTAGTGCTAGTAGTAATAGTAGTGGTAGGAATGGTAGTTGTAGTAGTGCTAGTATTAGTAGTAGCTGCAGCAGTAGTATTAGTCGTAGTTGCAGTAATAGCAGTAGTCATTGTAGTAGCAGAACTAGTAGAAGTGGTTGTAATAGTAGTTGTAGCAGCAATAGTAGTAGTAGCAGTAGCAGTAGTAGTTGCAATAGTAACAGTTGTTGCAGTAGTAGTAGTAGCAGAAGTATTAGTATTAGTAGTAGTGGTGGTAGTAGTTGTGGTACTAGTAGCAGGTGCAGCAGTTGCAGCAGTAGCAGTAGTAGCAAAGTACACAGCTACTACAACTACTAACAGCTGCTGCTGCTCCTAGTACACAGCTACTACAACTACTACTGTCCCTACTACTCCTACTACTACCACCACAACTACTACTGCCACTACTACTACTACTTCTCCTCCTACTCCAATTACTAGTCCTCGTACTGCTCCTGTTGCTACTCCAACTCCTACTCCTCCCACTACTTCCACCAGTAATGCTACAATTGCTACTATTGCTACTACTACTACTACTAATGCTACTGTAATTGCTACTACTACTACTACTACTGTTGCTACTGCCACTACTATTGCAATTACAAAAACTACTACTACGGCTACTACTACGACTACTATGACTACTACTATTGCTCCTACAACAAATTCTATTTCTGCTGCTGCTACTACTACTACTCCTCCTCCTATAATGGCTGCGACTACTACCACCCGTACTCCTCGTCCCACTACTACTCCAACTACTACTACTACTACTACTATTACTTTACTACCACTACTACTACAACTACGACTACTGCTACTACTCCATCTGCTACTACTACTTCTGTTACTGCTACTGCTACTACTGCTATTAATACCACTACTACTCCCCCTCCCTCTACTACAATTGTTATGACCATAACTACTACAACTACAACTATTGTTGTAGTTACTGCTGCTGCTGCTACTACTGCTGCGGATACTGCTACTACTAATTGTGCAACTGCTTCTACTACTGCTACTACTACTACTGCTGCGGATACTACTGCTACTACTACTAATTGTGCAACTGCTTCTACTGCTGCTGCTACTACTATAAAAGCAACAACTACTACTACTACTATACCACAACTACTACTACTACTTCTACTACTTTTATACTGGTACTGCTACTACTACTACTATAACTACTTCTACTACTACTACACCTGCGACAACTCCTACCACAATTACTACCACTGCTGCTACTGTTTCTCCTAATACTACTTCAACTACTATTGCTACTACCATTGCTCCTACTACTCCTATTACTACCACTACTCCTACTGCGACAACTACTCCTACTACTACTCTTATAACTACTACGACTACAACTGTTGCAACTACTACTACTCCTACTTCAAGTACTATTACCACTACAACAACTACCACTGCTGCTGCTACTGCTGCAACTACTACTACTATAACTACAGTTGCTACTACTACTACTGCCACCACTACTGCTGCTAATGCTACTACTACCACTACTGCTACTGATGCTTCTACTACAACTACTTCTACTCCTTCTACTACTCCTACTAATCCTTCTACTACTACAGCTATGACTACTACTCCAACTACTACTATTACTACAACTACTACTACAGCTACTACTCCTACTGCTACTCCTACAACTACTATTACTACTGTTGCTGCTGCTACAACTATGACTTCGACTACAACTATTGCTGCTATTACTACTACTTCTGCGGCTTCTACAACTACTACGATGACTACTACTACTATTCCAACTACAACAACAACAACAACTACTACAACTACTACAACTACTTCTGCTAATGCTACTACTACTATTGCTACTACTACTAAT
>RXID01019133.1:0-19501 GCA_005019695.1 Trichopus zeylanicus subsp. travancoricus
TGTGTTGCGAACAGTACTAGGACTACTACAACATCTACTGCTACTACTGGTAGTACTACTACTGCTACTATAACTTCTACTTCTACTAGTATTATAACTTATAATTCTACTACTACTACTTCTATTACTGCTACTATTACTGCTAGTACTATTACTACTACTACTCCTATTACTACTACTGCTACACCTATTACTGCTTCTACTACTATTACTACGACTACTGCTACTACTTCTACTACCACTATTACTATTACTACTGCTACCACTACTGCTACTACTTCAACTACTCCTGTTGCTACTACTCCTGCTTCTACTACTACTACTACTACTACTACTACTACTACTACTACTACTACTACTACTACTACTACTACTACTACTACTACTACTACTACTACTACTACTGCTTCTACTACAACTGCTACGACTACTTCTACTATAATTACCACTACTTCTACTACTACTACTACTACTACTACTACTACTACTACTCCTACTGCTGCTGCTACTACTGCTACTGCTACTACTACTACGACCACTACTACTACTACTATTTCTACTACAACTATTACTACTCTTACTGCTATTGCTCCGACAACTTCCACTTCTACTACTTCTGCTACTTCTACTGCTGCTGCTACTACTACTACGACTACTACTTCTAATTTTGCTACTACTAGTACTACTACTACTATTACTACAACTATTATTATTGCTGCTACTATTACTATTACTACAACAACTACGACTACTGTTAGCACTACTATTGTTGGCTTAATTGTGTCTCGAATCTGGATTTTTCAGAGAGTCTTAATTATATTGTAAAGTAATTTAGTAGGGCTAATCCTTATCTAGATTTATCTTCTACTAGAAGACTTAAATTAGTAGAAGTCTTATTTGAGTCAGTCTTCTACTTTTTATAAAACAAAGTTAGGCCACATCTATAAATACTCTATTGATGTAGGGGTTTCAATATAGAGTGAAAGAGAGAGACATAAATCAATACTCTCGAGACGTCTTGTGACGCTTAGGCTACTTAGTCTTTTGTGAGAGTTGGTGATATTGGAGTTTTGCCTCCATGCTATTTTTTCTATTTTTATGTTCTTCTTCTACATCGTGAATTATGGTGGACATCGATATTTAGTGCAACAAGTGGTATCAAAGCCTGGTTCAATATGTCTAGTACGAAGTTCAATATAGAGAAATTCAATGGAAAGCAAGGGTTTCCTATCTGGAAAGCAAGAGTTCGTGCAATTCTTACTCAACAATGATTGAGAAACACATTGGAGGATGTCAAGCCTAAAGATATCACCGAAAGTGTTTGGGAAAAGCAGAAGGCTAATGCGCATAGCAACATTATCTTCAGTCTCACCGATGAGGTACTCTATCCGTTTCTTGATGAAACATCACCTTCAGAGTTCTGGAAAAAGCTGGAGAAACAACATATAAGTAAGTCTATCTCAAATCAAGTTTACTTAAAGCATTTAGCTCTTCAATTTTTGAATGAGATAAGGTATGAATATAGTTGATCATCTTAATGCTTTCAATAAGCATTTACCAAAAGTTCAAGAGGCCAAAATTATTGGCTACGTTGATTCAGGCTATGCTGGAGACCTTGATTGATGATGATCCCTCGCTGGTTATCTTTTCACTCTTTGTCGAGGACCTATTAGTTGGAGGTGTACCTTACAGTCAACTGTGGCATTATCTACAACAAAGTCTAAGTATATGGCAGCTACAGAAGCCCTCAAAGAAGCTCTATGGCTAAAAGGATTTGCAAGTAACGTTGGTTTTTCTCAAAATGTACTTCCTATTTTTTGCAACAGTCAGAGCGTCATAGACCTTGCGAAGAACCAAATGTACCAAGCCAGATCAAAGCATATAGATGTCCAATTTCATTTTATTCGGGACATTATTAAAGATGGCAAGATTTCTTTACAAAAAGATTCATACTTCAAGAAATCCTGCAGATATGTTGATGAAGATGATTCCAATTGACAAGTTCAAGCTCAGTTTGGACTTGATCAATGTTCAAGGTCGTTGATCCTACCCCATGAGGTAATGGCAAAGACATCTATTGAAGATTCAAATTCAGAGAATAAGATGATTCAAGCCAAGGTGGAGATTGTTAGCTTAATTGTGTCTCAAATCTGGATTTTTCGGAGAGTCCTAATTATATTAGGAAGTAATTTAGTAGGCCTAATCCTTTTTTGGATTTATCTTCTACTAGAAGACTTAAATTAGTAGAAGTCTTATTTGTGTCATCCTTCTACTTTGAGTCAAACACAGTTAGGCCAGATCTATAAATACTCTATTGATGTAAGGGTTTCAATATAGAGTGAAAGAGAGAGACATAGATCAATACTCTCAAGACGTCTTGTGACGGATAGGCTACTTAGTCCTTTATGAGAGTTGGTGATATTGGAGTTTTGCCACCATCCTTGTAATCTTCTCTTCCGCTTCTCATCAATACAATATTCTCTGGATCGTCTTCGCCACATTTATATCTCTTGTGTGCTATTTTTTCTTCTTTTCTGCTCTTCTTCTACATCATGAATTGTGGTGGACATCGATATTTGGCGCAACATACTACTACTACTGCTACTACTACTACGACGACTACTACTACTAGTACTACTACTACTCCAACAACTACTTCTGTTACTGCTGCTACTACTAGTTCAACTTCTCCAACTTCCACTCCTACTAATCACACCACTTTAATTACAACTACTACGGGTACTACAACAGGTACAACTACTGCTACTGCTACTACTACTACTACAATTACAACTATTACTACTACTACTACTACTACTACTACTACTACTGCTGTTGCTGTTGCTAATACTACTATCACAACTACTAGTCTTACTACTACTGCAACTCCTACTACTATTACTACTACTACTACAACTACAACAACTACTACTACTACTATCGAAATGATGAATACTATTCTCACTCTTACTCCTACTATTCATAATACTATAGCTACTATAACTACCACTACTACTGCTACTAATACTACAACTACTACAACTCCTACTACCACTCATACTACTACAACTACGACTACTCGCATTACTACTACAAATACTAATACTACTACTACTATGATTAATACTAATATTACTACTGCTGCTGCAACTCCTACTACTATTGCTACTCCTACTACTATTACTACTACTACTTCAAATATGACTACCACTGCTACTGGTACAACAACAATAGTTGCAACTACAATTACTACTACTACTACTAATATGACAACAACAACCATAACCACAGCTACTACAGCCGCTACTACTACTACAATTACTTCTGCTATTGCTATTACTACTACTATTACGACTACTACCACTACTACAACAACAACAACAACTAGTACTAATACTACTACTACTGCTACTACTACTACTACTACTCCCATTACTACTAATAGTACTACTACCACAACAACCACTACTGCTACAACAACTACTACTACTATTACTATAGCTACAATGACTACAACTACTCGTACTTCTACTCCTACTGCTGTTTCTACTATGACTACTACTGCTACTACTACTCCTACTCCTACTACTACTCCTGCTATGACTACTACTACTACCACCACAACTACCACTACTCCTACTACTACTATTGCTACTACTGCTGCTGATCCTACTACTACAACTGCTACTACTACTACTACAACAACAACAACAACTACTACTACTAGTAGTACTACTACTACTCCGACTGTAACTACTACAACAAGAACTACTGCTACTACTACTACTACTACGACTACTACTATTCCTACGCCTACTCCTACGACTACTACTATTCCTAGTGTGGCCCCTGCTCCTATGACTACTACTACTACTACTCGTACTACTACTACTACTACTCCTCCTCCTACTCTAACTCGTACTACTACTACTACTACAATAACTACTACTATTACTACTACACCTACGAATGCGAATATTACTACTACTGTAGCTGTGACTACTACTACTATAATTACTTCTCCTTCTACTACTGCTACTACTTATACTATTACTGCTATTACTACTACAACTACCACACCTACTACTGTTGTTACTACTAATTCTGCTACTGCTAATACTACTACTACTACTCAAACAGCTTCTGCTACTGCTACTACAACTGCTACTCATTTTAATACCACTACAGCTACACTGCTACAACAACTACTACTACTATTGCTTCTACTACTACTTCTACTACTAGTACAATTGCCGCTACTACTACTACTACTACTCCTGCTGCAACTACTACTACTTCTACTTCTGCTGCTAGTATTACTACTACTACTACAATTACTATTACTACTACTACTACTACTACTATTGCTTGTAATACTACTATTATTATTACTACTACTACTACTAGTACCAGTACTTGTACTACACGGACAACTATGAGTTCTATTGCTACTGCTACTGCTTCTTCTACTACAACTAGTACTATTGCGACTACGATGGCTTCTACTGCTGCTACTGTAGATGTTGTGGCTGCTACTACTACTACTAAGTCTAATACTCCAACTACTACTCATACTACTACAACTAGTCCTAGTACTCCAACAACTACTACAGCTACTACTGCCGCGATTACTACTACTGCTGCTGCAATTGCTACTACTGCTTCAGCTAATACTACTGCTGCTACTATTACTATTACTTTTGCTACTAAAACTAACATTACAACTACTACTACTGCAACTACAACTAGAACTACAACTCCTACTGCTATCGGTACTCTACTACTAGTACTACCTCTACTACAGCTACTACTGCTACTACTGCAATTACTACTATTATTACTATTGCTACTATTGCTACTACTTCTGCTACGACTACTACTACTACTACCGCTATCGCTACTGCTACTGCTATTGCTACTACTACTACTGTTGCTACTACTGTTGATACTACTAATACTATAATTGCCACTACTGCTACTACTGCTACTAATGCTACTACTGTTGCTACTAGTTATGCTCCTAATGCTACTACTACTACTATAGCTACTATTTCTACTGCTGCTACTACTACTGCTACCTCGACAAGTATTGCTACAACAACAACCAAAGCTACTACTACAGCTGCTGCTGCTGTTGCTACCCCTTCTTCTACTACTACTAATACAACTAGTACTATAACTCCTACTACTGCTACCACTACTGCTACTAGAACTACTTCCACTACCACAACTGCTGCGGCTGCTATTATGACTACAACTTCTACTGTTGCTACTGCTATTACTACCACTATTATCACTCTGACTACTACCACTACTACTGCTGCTACTAACACAACCAGTATAACAACTTCTACTACTTCTACTACTACTACTACTGCTACTACTACTACTACAACTACTGCTACTATTCTTGCCACTACTACTATAACAACTACTGCTAACACTACCTCTACTGCTACAGCTGCTACTACTACAGCTACTACAACAACCAGTACTACTGTAACTACTACTGCTACAATAACTACTACTACTATTACAACAACAACAACAACAACAATAGCTACTTCTACTAGTACCACTATTACTACTAGTACTTCTCCTACTACTACTACTGCGACTACTGTTACTACTACCACTATTACAGCTACTTCTACTACTACTTCTACTACTACTAACACTACTTCTCTCACTACTACTATTACTACTACTACTACTACTTCTCCAACTACTACTACTAGTACTACTACTTCTACTACTTCACCTACTACTACTACTGCCACAACTACAATGGCTACAACTACTTCTATAGCTACTACTACAACAATAAGCTACTACAACAATAACTACTACTATTACCGCTACTACAACTACTACAACTACTACAGCTACTACTACTACTACTACCACTACTACTACTTCTACATCTATTGCTGCAGCTACAACAACTACTACTACTTCTCCGACTGCTACCATTACCACTGCTACAAGTTCTACAACTAATACTACCACTACTACGGCGACTGCCACAACTCAACTTTTCCCACTACTACTATTGCTGCTACCATTATGGCTATTAGTGCTGCTGCTACTGGTGCTATTACTACTACTACTACTACTTTTACTACTACTGCCACTAATTTTACTACAATTGCTTCTACTACTACCACTGCTACTACTTTTATTGCTACTGCTGCTACTACCACTACTATTACTATTTCAACTACCGTTACTAATGCAACTTCTACTACAGCTAGTACTACTACTAGTACTACCACCACCACTACTACTACTATGCTCCAACTAATGCTACTACTACTATTTTTACTACTACTACTACTACTAATACTACTGTTGTTGCTGCTGCTACTAGTACACTACTACTACAACTACTACTACTAGCACTGCTACTACTCCGACAAGTACTAAAATTACTACTACCAATACTACTATTGCTACTAATACTACTACTACTACTAATACTACTACTACTACACCTACTACTACTACTATTGCTACTACTACTACACCTACTACTGCTACTACTACAACTACTATTACGCCTACTACTACAACTTCTACAACTACTCCTGCTACTACTATGCCTAATATAACTACTACTACTACTGCAACTACTCCTACTGCTAATACTACTACTAGTACTACTACTACTACTACTATTCCTACTACTACTCCTACTACTACTACTACTACTCCTACTGCTACCACTTCTACTACTCCTGCTCCTACTAGTACAACAACTACCCCTGCTACAACTACTAATGCTACTGCTACAACAACAACTACTACTACTACTCCAACTCCTAGTCCTACAGCTACACCTAATACTACTTCTACTGCTACAACTACTACTGCAACTACTACTACCACTACTACTATTCTTGAAACTACTGCTACTGCAACAACAACAACAACAACTACTACAACAATAACAAATACTACTACAACTGTTGCTACTGGTACTACTACTACTACTCTTATTACTACATCTAGTACTGCTACTAGTGCTTCCACTACTACTTATACTATTGCTTCTCGTACTGCTACTACTGCTTCTACTGTGCTACTCATACTACTACTACTGCTACAACTAATACTCCCAGTACTACTACTAATACGACTTCTATTCCAATTAATACTTCTGCTCCTACACCTACTACTCCTACTACAACTTTTACTGCTACTACTACCACTACTACTACTACGTATACTTCTACTACTACTACTACTATTGCTAATAGTACAACTACCACTACTACTACTACTTCTACTTCTACTACAACTACTACTAATTCTACTACTACTACTATAATTACTAGTACAACTGCTACTCCAACAAATACTACTTCTTCTACTACAACTGCACTTGCTGCTACTACTACTACTACTACTATAGATGCTACTACTAGTACTAATACTACTACTACTACTTCTACAGCTACTGCCACTAATTTTGCTACAATTGCTTCCACTACTACTGATGCTACCACTTTTACTACAACTACTACTGCTACTATTGCTACGACTACTATTTCTACTCGATTACTACTGCTAGTAATGCTACTACTACAACTTCTACTACAACAACTACTACTACTAGTACTACCATTACTACTACTACTCCTGTTGCTACTCCAACTGATGCTACTACTCCTATTTTTACTACTACTACTACTAGTACTACTACTGTCGTTGCTACTTGTACACTACTACTACAAGTACTACTACTAGCACTGCTACTACAACAACTACTACAACAACTACTACTAATACTACTACTACTACGCCAACTACTACTACTATTGCTACTAGTACTACACCTACTAATACTTCTACTACTACTATTTCTTCTGTAACTACTCCTACTACTGCTATACCTACTACTGCTGCTACTACTACTACTACCACTACTACTACTACTACTACTATACACGACTCCTGCTGCTACTACTACTACTTGTACTACAATAACAACTATTACTGCTACTGCTACTACGACTACTACTACTACTACTGCTACAACTTCTATTGCTACCACTAATACGACTACTACAACTTCTACTGCTACTACTATTATTGCTAGTGCTATTACTACTACTACTCCTATTACTATTTCTACTACTATTACTACTACTGCTGCTAATACTACTACTACTACTACTATTACTACTACTACCACTATGGCTACTACTTCGACTGCTCCTGTTGCTACTACTACTACCACTACTACTACTACTACCACAACTACTACTATTACTACTTCTTCTACAACTACTACAACTACTGCTACTGTAATTACCACTACTTCTACTGCTGCTGCTACTTCTATTGCTACTGCAACTACTACTACTACTACTCCTACAACTACCATTTCTACTACTGCTACTACTCCTGCTACTGCTGCTGCTGCTGCTACTTCTACTTCTTCAACTTCTACTACTTCTACTACTGATACTACTATGACTACTACCACTAATTCTGCTACTACTGCTACTAATACTACCATTATTATTACTACATCTATTATTATTGCCGCTACTGCTACTATTACCACAACAACTACAACTACTACTACAATAACTACAACTACTACAACAACAACAACTACTACTACTACGATTGTTCCTACTACAATTACTAACACTACTATTGATATACTATGACCACTACTACTACTACTCCTCCTACGACTACTGCTACTCTTAACACTCCAACTTCTACTACTACTACTACTACTATTACCACCACCACCACCATCACCACTACTACTACTACTACTATCGCTACAACTACTTCTATTACTTCAACTACTAGAACTACTGCACTACTACTGCTACTACTACAACAACAACTATTACACCTACAACTACTACTACTACTATTACTATTACTCCTACTACTTCCACTACTACACTAGTACTGCTACAACAATAACAACTACTATTAGAACTACTACTACTACAACTAATGCTAGCACTACTGCTACTACTGCTGCTATTGCTACTACTACTACTACTATGACGATGACGACAATGACAACTACTAGTACTAGTACTAGTATAACTCCAACAACTACTTCTATCACTACTACTAGTACTACCACTACTTTTACTACTACAAGTTCAACTTCTCCAATGGCCACTCCTACTAATCATACCACTACAATTACAACTACTACGGCAGCTACTTCTACAACTACTACTGCTACTACTACTACTGCTACTACTACTACTACTACTACTATAACTATTACTACTACTGCTGCTGTTGCTCCTACTACTACTACTAATACTACTACCACAACTACTAGTCATACTACTACAGCTACTACTACTACTATTACTACTACTACTACTACTACAATAACTACTACTACTACTATTGAACGACTAATACTATTCCAACTTTTACTCCTACTATTGATAATACTACTGCTACTATAGCTACCACTCCCACTACTACTAATACGACTGTTACTAGTACTCCTACTCCAACTCCTACTACCACAACTACCACTACAGCTATTACTACTACTAATACTACTACTACTGCTACTACAACGACTACTACGATTAATACTAATATTACTACTACTGTTGCAACTGCAGCTACTACAACTCCTACTACTACTGCTGCTCCTACTACTAGTACTACTACTACTACTAATATGACTACTACTGCTACTACTATAACAATAACTATTGCAACAACTATTACTACAACTAGAACTAATACGACAACAACAACTACTACTACTAGTTCTACTTCTACTACTACTATTACTCCTGCTACTACTGCTACTACCACTATTACCACTACAACAACAACTACTACTACTATTACCACTATTACTACGACTACAACTATTCCTATTCCTACCCCTACTACTGCTTCGACTATGACTACTACTACTGCTGCTGCTACTACAATTACAACTACTAGTACTACTATTACTACTCCTGCTAGTATACTACCACTACCACGACAACTACCACTACTGCTACTACTACTATTGCTACTGCTGTTGCTGCTGCTAGTACCATAACTGCTACTACTACTACTACTATTACTTGTGCTACTACTACTCCTACTATAACTACTACAACAAGAAATACAGCAACTACTACTACTACAACTACTACAATTCCTGCCCCTACTCCTACGACTACTACTATTCCTACCCCTACCCCTACAACAACTACTATTCGTATGCCTGCCCCTGCTTCTAAGACAGCTACAACTACTACGACTACTACGACTAGTCCTAAAACTTCTTTTACTACTACTAATACTACTCCTACTCCAACTGATACCATCACTACTACTACTATTACAACAACAATAACAACAATAATAACAACAACAACAACAACAACAACAACTACTACTACTACTACTACTACAACTACTACTACTATTACTACTACACCTATTACTACTGCTACTGCTTCTACTACTGCAAGTAGTACTACTGCTACTACTACAACTTCTACTGTTGCTACTACTGATGTTGCGGCTGCTACTACTACTACTAAGCCTAATACTCCTAGTACAACTACTCGTACTACTACTACTAGTCCTGGCACTCCTACAACTACTACTACAACTGCAACTACCATGATTACTACTACTACTACTGCTAATACTGCTACTGCTATTACTATTACTACTGCCGCTACTACTATTGCTGCTGCTGCTACTACTACTTTTGCTACTAGGACTAATAGTACTACTACTACTACTGCAACTACTACTAGAATTACAACTCTTACTTCTACCGCTACTCTACTACTAGTACTACTTCTACTACAACTACTTCTGCTAGCACTGCTACTACTGCTTCTAATTGTGCTACAGATACTACTAGTACTACCGCTACTGCTATTGTTGCTGCTACTATTGCTGCTCCTACTGCTGCTGCACCTAGTGATACTACGAATACTACAATTGATACTACTACTACAACTGCTACTACTACTACTATAGTTGCTACTAGTTATACTTCTAATACTACTACTACTACCAAAACTACTACTACTACTATTGCTACTCCTTCTTCTATTACTACTAATACAACTACTACTACTACTACCAAAACTACTACTACTACTACTACTACCACTACTACTACTACTACTACGACTACTGCTACTCCTTCTTCTATTACTACTACTAGTAGAAGAAGTAGTAGTAGCATCAGTAATAGCAGCCGCAGTAGTTGTATTAGTAGTAAGTACACTAGAAGAATAGATTAGTAGGAAAGCAACAGCAGCAGTAGTTGTTAGAAGTAGCAGTAGTAGTGTTGTTGTAGTTGTAGCAATAGTTAGTGGTAGTCGTGGTAGTTAGTAGCAGCGATGGTAGTAGCAGTAATAGTAGTAGTAGTAGTATTAATAATAGTTAGTAGTAGTAGTAGTAGTCGTAGTAGTAGTAGTAGTAGTAGTAGTAGTAGTAGTAGTAGTAGTAGTAGTAGTAGTAGTAGTAGTAGTAGTAGTAGTAGTAGTAGTAGTAGTAGTAATAGTAGTAGAAGTAGTTGTAGCAATAGTAATAGTAATATGAGTAGTAGTATTAGAAGTTGTTATCATAGTAGTAGGTGTAGCAATAGCAGCAATTACAATAGTAGTGGAAGTATAAGCAGTAGTAGTAGTTGCACTAGTAGTCGTGGTAGTAGTAGTAATACTAGTAGTAGTTGTAGTTGTAGAAGTAGTAGTAGTAGTAGCAATAATAGCACAAATAGTAGTAGTAGTAGTAGTACGAGTAGTAGTTATAGTAGAAGCAGCAGCAATAGTAGTAGTAGTTGCAGTTGCAACAATAGCAGTAGCAGTAGTAGTAGTAGTAGCAACATTAATAGTAATAGTAGTAGTAGTTACAGTAGCAGCATCAGCAGCAACAGTAGTAGTAGTAATTACAGTAGTAATTGTAGCAGAAGTAGTAGCAATAGTACTTGTAGTAGTTGTAGTGGAAGCAGTAGCAACAATAGTGATAGTAGCAATAGCAGGAGCGGTAGTGGACGAAGTATTAGTAGTAGTAGTAGTAGTAGCAGTAGCAGAAGTAGCAACAATAGTTATGGTTGGAGAAGTAGTAGTAGTAGTGGTAGTAGTTGTTGTTGTTGTTGTTGTAGTTGTAGCAGTAGTAGTATTAGTAGTAATAGTAGTAGTTGTAGTAGTAATATCAGCAATTGTAGTAGTAGTAGTACTAGTAGTAGTAGTAGTAGTACTAGTAGTAGTAGCAACTACAAGAGAAGTATTAGTGTAGCAGTCGCCATAGTAGTAGTAGTGGCAATAGTGGCAATAGTAGTAATTGTAGTAGCAGTAGCAGTAGTATTTGTTGTTATTATTGTACTAGTAGTGGCTGTTGTAGTAGTAGTAGTAGTCATAGTAGTAAGGGTGGTAGTAGTAGTAGCAATAGTATTAGTAGCTACAATACTAGTTGTAGCAGTGGTTGTAGTAGCAGAAGTAGTAGTAGATGCAGTAATAATAGTTGAAGTAGTAGTAAAGGTAGCAATAGTAGCAGTAGCTGCAGCAGGAGTAGTAGTAGCAATAGCATTCGTAGTCGCAGTGATAATAGTCATAGCAGTAGTAGTAGCCGTAGTGGTACCATTAGCAGTAGTTGTAGTTGCAGAAGTAGTAGTAGTAGAAGTAGTAGTAATAGTAGTACTGGTAGTAGTAGTAGTAGTAGTGGTAGTAGTAGTCATGCTAGTAGTAATAGTAGTAATAATAGTAGTAGTAGTAGTAGGATTCGCAGTAGTAGTAGTTGTTGTAGTAGTAGTAGTAGTAGTAGTAGTAGTAGTTGTAGTAGTTATAGTAGTAATAGTAGTAGCAGTAGCAGCAGCAGTAGTAGAGTAGAAGTAGTAGTTGGGGGAGAAGTAGCAGTTGTAATGAAAGTAGTAATAGTGGCAACTATAGTAGTAGTAGTAGTCATAGTAGTAGCCATAGTATCAATAACAACAACAGTAGTAGTACTAGTCACATCAGTGGTAGGAGCAGTAATGGTAGCAGTGGTACTAGTAGGAGAAATAGTGATAGTAAGTAGTAGCGGTAGTTGAAGTAGAAGTAGCGGCAGATGTAGTTATTGTAAAAGTGGCAGTTCTAGCAGAAGTTGCAGTAGTTATAGTTGTACCGATACTCACAGTAATAGTAGTAGCAGCAGTAGCGATAGAAGTAGTTATAGCCGTAGCCATAGTAGTAGCAATAGTAGTGGCAGCTACAGTAGTAGTAGTAGTAGTAGTAGTTATTGTTGTTGTTGTTATTATTGTTGTTGTTGTTGTTGTTGTTGTTGTAATGGTAGTAGTAGAAGCAGTAGTAGTAGGAGTTGCAGTAGTAAAAGTAATTATAGTTGTTATAGTCATAGAAGTAGCAGTAGTAATGGTTGTAGCAATAGTGGTAGTAGTATTAGTAGTAGTATATGAAGTAGGAGAAGCAAGTAGGAATGGTCATAATAGTAGTAGTAATGGTTGTAGAAGTAGCGATAGTAGTTGTAGTGGTAGTAGCAGAAGTAGTAGTAGTCGTAGTAGGAGTTGCAATAGTAGTTGTAGTATTAGTAGCAGTAGTAGTAGTAGCAGTAGTATCAATAGCAGTAGTAGTAGCTGTAGTAGTCGTAGTAGTCATGGTATTTGTAGAAATAGTCTTACAAGAAGCAGTAGTAGCGGTGGTGGTGGTTGTAGTAGTAGTAGTAGTAGTAAAAGGAGAAGTTGTATTTGAAGCAGCAGTAGTAGTAGTTGTAGAAGTAGTATTAGCAATAAAAGTAGTACTAGTTGTAGTAGTAGCAGTAGAAGTCACAGTTGCAGTAGTTGTAGTAGCAGAAATAGTAGTAGCAGTGATAGAAATTCTAGTAGTAGTAGTGGTTGTTGTTGTTGTAGGAATAGTTGCAGTAGCAATAGTAGTTGTAGTGGTAGTAGTAATAGTAGTAATAGTAGTAGTAGTAGTGGTAGTAGTGGTAGTAGTCGTAGTTGCAATAGAAGCAAAAGTTGTGCTAGCAGAAGTATTAGTAGTAGTAGAAGTAGGAGAAGTGGTAGTGGTCATAGTATTAGTAGCAGTAGTAGTTCTAGTAGCAGTAGTAGTGGTAGTAATAGTAGCAGTAGTAGTAGCAAAAGTAAAACGAGATGTTGCATTTGAAGCTATAGCACTAGTAGTTGTAGAAGTAGTAGTAGTAGTAGAAGAAGTCGTAGTTGCCGTTGTTGTAGTAGCATAAGTAGTAGTAGTAGTAATAGTGGTAGTGGTAGCAGTAGCTGTAGTAGTAGTAGTAGTAGTAGTAGTAGTAGTAGTAGTAGTAGTAGTAGTAGTAGTAGTAGTGCTAGTAGTAGTAGTAGCAGTAGTAGTAGTACTACAATTGTTGCAAAACAAGTGGTAGTAGTAATAGTAGTAGTAGTAGTAGTAGAAACAACTGTAGTTGCTGTAAAAGTAGTAGCAATGGTGGTGCTGGTAGTAGTAGTAGTGGTTGTAGTAATAATAGCAACAAAAGTCAGCGCAGTTGTAGTAGAAGAAGTAAAAGTAGCATTAGTAGGAGGAGTATTAGTAGCAGCAGCTGTGGTTGTAGTAGTAATAGAAGTAGGTGTAGTAGTAGTAGTGGCAAGTGCGGTAGTAGTAGGAATAGGAGAAGTAGTAGTATAGGCAATAGCAATAGTAATAGTAGTAGTAGTAGTAGCAGTGGTAGTAGTACTAGCAGAAGTAGCAATAGTTGTTGTAGTAGTAGCAGTAGTAGCAGAAGTAGCAACAATAGTAGTAGCCATAGTAGCAGCAGCAGTAGCGATAGCTATAGCAGAAGCATTAGTTTGAGTAAAAGTAGTAGTTATTGTAGTAGTAGTAGAAATAGTAGCCATAGTAGTAGTAGCAGTAGTAGACATTGTAGTAGTAATAGTAGTTGCAACAGTATTAGTAGTTGTAGTAGTAGCAAAAGTAGTAGAAGTAGCAGATGTAGTAGTAGTAGTTGTAGTAGTTGTTGTAGCAGTTGTCATAGTAGTAGTAGTAGTGGTGGTGGTAGCAACTAAATAGTAGTAGAAGTAGTAGCAGTAGTAGTAGTAGTATCAGTAGTAGTAGCAGAAGAGGTAATAACAATAGTAGTAAGAGCAGTATTAGTAGTATTAGTAGAAGCAGTAGCAGGAGTAGTAGTGGTAGTAGTAGAAGCAATTGAAGCTACAGTAGCACTAGTAGAAGTAGGAGTGGTAGTAATTATAGGAGCAGTAGTAGGATTAGCAATAATAGCAGTAGAAGTATAACTTGTTGTAGTAGTAGTTGTAGTAGGAGTATCATTAGTAGGAGTAGTGGTTGTAGTAGTAGTAGTAGTTTGAGTAGTAGTAGGTATAGTAGTATCAGTAGTAACTATAATAGTAGCAGTAATAGTAGTGGTAGTAGCAGTAGTAGTAGTAGTAGTTGGAATAGCATTAGTAGTAATAGTAGTAGTAGTAGCCGTTGTAGAAGGAGCAGTAGCAGTAGTCATTGAAGTAGAAATAGTTATAGTATAATTAGTAGTAGGAGGGAAGTGGTTGTAGGAGTTGTAGTAGTAGAAATAGTAGTCGTAGTAGTTGTAGCAGTAGATGTCGTAGTAGTAGTAGTCGTAGTAGTGGTAGTAGTAGTTGTAGTAGTAGTAGTAGTGGTAGTAGTAGTAGTAGTAGTAGTAGTAGAATTAGTAATAGTAGCAGTAGTAGTCGTAATAGTAGTAGTAGTAGCAGTAGTAGCAGACGTCGTAGTAGTAGTAGTTGTTGTTGTATCAATAGTCATAGTAGTAGTAGTATAAGTAGTAGCAGTAGCAATAGTTGTATCAGTAGTAGTAGCAGAAGTAGTAAGAGCAACAGTAGTAGGCGCTATCTTAGTAGTCGAAGTAGAAGCAATAGCAGGAGTAGTAGTCGTAGTAGTAGCAGTAGTAGTAGTAGTAGAAGCAGTCGAAGCAGTTGTGGCACTAATAGAAGTAGGAGTGGCAGTAATAGTAGGAGAAGTAGTAGTCGTAGTTGGAGTAGGAGTAGCAGCGGTAGAAATATAAGTAGTTGTAGTAGAAGTAGTTGTGGGAGTATCAGTAGTAGCAGTAGTGGTTGTAGTAGTAGTTGCAGTTGGAGTAGTAGTAGTAGTAGCAGTAGTAGCAATAATAGTAGCAGTAGTAGTTATAGTAGTAGTAGCCATAGTTGTAGAGTTGGAGTAGTATTAGTAGTAGTAGTAGTAGTAGCAATCGTATTTAGAGTAGTAGCAATAGTAGAAGGAGCGGTAGCAGTAGTAGTTAGAGTAGCAGTTGCTGTTCTAGAAGTAGAAGTGGTAGCAAAAGCAGTAGTAGTAGGAGTATGATTAGTAAAAATATAGTAGTTGTAGTAGTAGTAGCAAGAGTAGTTGTTGTAATAGTAGGCATAGGATAGAGGAAATAGTAGCAATAGTTATAGTAGTAGGAGCAGCAGTGGTAGTAGTAGTAGCAGCAATAGTTGTTGTAGTAGTATTAGTTATAGTTGTATTAGGAGTAGTAGTAGTTATATTAGTAGTAGTACCAGTAGTTGTAGTTGTCGTTGCAATTGTATCAGTGGTTGTAGCAGCTGCAGCATCAATAGTAGTAGTTACAGTAGTAGTAAAAATAGTCATAACTGGAATAGTAGTAGTAGTAGTAGTAATACTAGTAGTTATAGGACTAGTTATTGTAATAGTATCAGAAGTAGTAGTAGCAGGACTAGTAGTAGTAATAGCAATAGCAGAAGTGGGAACAGGGCTAGTAGCACCAGTCATAATAGTAGTAGCAGTAGTAGTCGTAGTAGCAGTAGCATAAGCAACAACAGTAGTAGTCCTAGTAGTAGTAGTCGGGTAAGTAGTAGTAGAATTAGCAACAACAGTAGTAGTAGTTGTTGTAGTAGTACTCAGAGATGAAGTAGTAGTTGTAGTATTAGTTGTTGTAGTAGTAGCAGCAGCATTAGTAGCAATAGTAGTAGTACTACTAATAGCATTGGTAATAGTACCATTAGTTGTAGTAGTAGAACTAGTTGTAGGAGTAGTAGCAATAATAGCTGTAGAAGTAGTATTAGTAGCAGTAGCAGCAGCACTAGCATTAGTAGTAGTGGTAGTCATAGTAGTAGTAGCAGCAATAGCAGTTGCAATAGTAGTAGTAGTAGTAGTAGTAGCAGCAGCCGCAGTAGCCGCATTTGGGCTAGTAATAGTAGTTGTTATTGTCATTGTAGCAATAGTAGCAGTAGTAGCAGCAGCAACAGTAGTAGTAGCAGTGGTAGTAATAGTAGCTGCAGAAGTTATAGTAGAAGAAGAAGAAGAAGAAGTAGTAGTAGTAGTAGTAGAAGAAGTAGAAGTTATAGTAGAATTAGTAGTAGCAGTAATAGTCGTAGCGGTAGTAATCTTAGTAGTATAAGTCATAGTAGAAGTAACAGTAGTAGAAGTAGCAGTAATAGTAGTAGTGGTAGCAGTAGTAGTAGTTATAGAAGTATTAGTACTAGTAGTAGCCGTAGTAGTAGTAGTAGGAGTAATAGTTGTAGTAGTAGCAGTAGTAGTAGAAGTGGTAGTAGCAGTAGTATTAGTAGTTGTAGTAGTAGTATTTGTAGTAGTAGCAGTAGCGGTAGTATAAGTTGTAGTAGTATTAGTACTAGTAGTAGCAATAGTGGTAGTAGTAGTAGTAGTTGTCGCAACAGTGGTGGTAGTAGTTGTTGTTGTTGTAGCAACAGTAGTAGTTGAAGTAGCAGTAGTAGTAGTAGTAGTAACATTAGTAGTAGTAGTAGTAGTATTTGTACTAGTAGTGGCATTTATAGCACTAGAAGCAGTAGTATTAGCAGGAGTAGTAGTAGCAGTAGTAGTAGGAATAAGTAGCAGTAGTTGTTGTAGTAGTAGTAGTAGTAGTAGGAGTTGTTTTAGTTGTTGTTGTGAGTAATCGAAGCAACAATAGTAGTTCTGGTAGTAGTAGGTGTAAAAGTAGTGGCAGTAGTAGTAGTAACAGTATTCGGAGTAGTAGTAGTAGTAGCAGCTGCAGCAGTATTTGAAGTAATAACAGTAGCAGTAGTAGTAGTAGCAGCTGCAGTAGCAGTAGTCATGGCATTAGTAATAATAGTAGTAGTCGTAGTTGTAGTAATAATAGTAGTAGTAGCTGAAGTAGTAGCAGTAGTAGCTACAGTAGTAGCTGTCGTTGTAGCAGTAATAGTAGTCATAGAAGTTTTAGTTGTAGTGGCAACAATAGTGGTAGTTGAAGTCGTAGTAGTAAAAGTAGTAGCAGCAGTTGCAGTACTAGTATTATGGGTAGCAGTAGCAGTAGGAGTAGCGGTAGTAGTAGGACGAGTGAGAGTAGTAGTAGTAGTGGTAGCAGTAGTAGAAGTAGTAGAAGCAACAATTGTAGTAGTAGCAGCTGTGATAGTAGTCATAGTTGTAGTAGTAGCCGCAGCAGCAGTATAGTAAGAGTAGCAGCAGTGGCAGTAGCATTAGTAGCATTAGCAGCAGGAGTAGTAGCAATAGGAGTAGGAATAGTTGTATAGTAGAAGTAGTAGCAGTAGTAGTAGCAGCCTCAGTTGTACTAGCATAAGGACTAGTAGTAGTAGTTGTAGTAGTTACATTAGTAGTAGGAGAAGCTGTAGTGGCAGCATCATTAGTAGCTGGAGCTGAAGTAGTAGCTATAGTAGTAGTAATAGTGGCATTAGTAGTAGCTGCAAGTAGTATAAGAAATAGTAGTATTAGTTGCAATAGTAGTAGTAGTACCAGTAATATTACTAGTAGTAACAATAGTAGTAGTAGTAGTAGCAGTTGTAGTAGTAGTAGTATTAGCAGTAGTAGTAGTAGCAGCAATAGTAGAACAAGTAGTAGGAGTGGTTGTAGTAGTAGTAGTAGCAGTAGCAATATGGCTGCGGTAGTACCAATAGCAGCAGCAGTAGCAATAGCTGTAGTAGTAGTAGGAGCAACAATCGCAGTAGTACTAGCAGTAGTTGCAGTCGTAGTAGTAGCTGTAGTAGTTGTTGTTATAGTAGTAGTAGTCTTAGTAGTAGTAGGAGTAGTATTTGTAGCAGTAGTACTAGGAGCAATAGTAGTACCAATGTGGGGAGTAAGTAGTTGTAGCAGTAGTAGTAGTCGTAGTAGCAGTAGAAGTAGTTGTAGTAGTAGTAGCAGTGGTAAGAGTAGTTGTAGTAGTAGTAGCAGTGGTAAGAGTAGTTGTAGTAGTAGTAACAGTGGAAAGAGTAGTTGCAGTAGTAGTAGTTGGAGTCGTAGCTATAGTAGTAGTAATAGCAATAGTAGTTGCAATGGTTGTTGTTGTAGTAGTAGTATTAGTAGCCGCAGTAGCAGCAGCAGCAGTAGTTGTTGTTGTTGTTGTCATAGTAGGAGTAGCGATAGGAGTAGTAGCAGCTATAGCAGGAGCAGCAACAGCAGGAGTAGTAGTAGTAGTAGTATTAGTAGCAGTAGAAGTAGCAATAGCAGTAGTACTAGCAGTAATAGTAGTAGCATTAGCAGCAGGTGTCGCTGTAGTAGTTGTAGTAGTAGTAGTTGTGGCAATTGTAGTAGCCGTAGGAGTAGTAGTTGTAGTAGCAGTAGTAGTAGAT
>RXID01019134.1:0-21436 GCA_005019695.1 Trichopus zeylanicus subsp. travancoricus
AGTGGCGGTAGTAGTAGTAACAGTATTCGGAGTAGTAGTAGTAGTAGCAGCTGCAGCAGTAGTTGAAGTAATAATAGTAGAAGTAAGTAGCAGCAGCTGCAGTAGGCAGTAGTCATGGCAGTATAATAATAGTAAGTAGTCGTAGTTTTTGTAGTAAGAATTGTAGTAGTAGCTGAAGTAGTAGCAGTAGTAGCTACAGTAGTAGCTGTTGTTGTAGCAGTAATAGTAGTCATAGAAGTTTTAATTGTAGGGGCAACAATAGTGGTAGTTGAAGTCATAGTAGTAAAAGTAGTAGCAGCAGTTGCAGTACTAGTATTATGGGTAGCAGTAGCAGTAGGAGTAGCGGTAGTAGTAGGAGGAATGAGAGTAGTAGTAGTAGTGGTAGCAGTAGTAGAAGTAGTAGAAGCAACAATTGTAGTAGTAGCAGCTGTGATAGTAGTCATAGTTGTAGTAGTGGCCGCAGCAGCAGTATAGTAAGAGTAGCAGCAGTGGCAGTAGCATTAGTAGCATTAGCAGCAGGAGTAGTAGCAATAGGAGTAGCAATAGTTGTATAGTAGAAGTAGTAGCAGTAGTAGTAGCAGCCTCAGTTGTACTAGCATAAGGACTAGTAGTAGTAGTTGTAGTAGTTACATTAGTAGTAGGAGAAGCTGTAGTGGCAGCATCATTAGTAGCTGGAGCTGAAGTAGTAGCTATAGTAGTAGTAATAGTGGCATTAGTAGTAGCTGCAAGTAGTATAAGAAATAGTAGTATTAGTTGCAATAGTAGTAGTAGTACTAGTAATATTACTAGTAGTAACAATAGTAGTAGTAGTAGTAGCAGTTGTAGTAGTAGTAGTATTAGCAGTAGTAGTAGTAGCAGCAATAGTAGAACAAGTAGTAGGAGTGGTTGTCGTAGTAGTAGTAGCAGTAGCAATATGGCTGCGGTAGTACCAATAGCAGCAGCAGTAGCAATAGCTGTAGTAGTAGTAGGAGCAGCAATCGCAGTAGTACTAGCAATAGTTGCAGTCGTAGTAGTAGCTGTAGTAGTTGTTGTTATAGGAGTAGTAGTCTTAGTAGTAGTAGGAGTAGTATTTGTAGCAGTAGTACTGGGAGCAATAGTAGTACCAATGTGGGGAGTAAGTAGTTGTAGCAGTTGTAGTAGTCGTAGTAGCAGTAGAAGTAGTTGTAGTAGTAGTAGCAGTGGTAAGAGTAGTTGTAGTAGTAGTAGCAGTCGTAAGAGTAGTTGTAGTAGTAGTAGCAGTGGAAAGAGTAGTTGCAGTAGTAGTAGTTGGAGTCGTAGCTATAGTAGTAGTAATAGCAGTAGTAGTTGCAATGGTTGTTGTTGTAGTAGTAGTATTAGTAGCTGCAGTAGCAGCAGCAGCAGTACTAGTTGTTGTTGTTGTCATAGTAGGAGTAGCGATAGGAGTAGTAGCAGCTATAGCAGGAGCAGCAATAGCAGTAGTAGTAGTAGTAGTAGTATTAGTAGCAGTAGAAGTAGCAATAGCAGTAGTACTAGCAGTAATAGTAGTAGCATTAGCAGCAGGTGTCGCTGTAGTAGTTGTAGTAGTAGTAGTTGTGGCAATTGTTGTAGCCGTAGGAGTAGTAGTTGTAGTAGCAGTAGTAGTAGTAACAATTGAGGTAGTAGTAGAAGTTGTAGGAGTAGTAGTATGACTAACAATAGTGGTAGTAGCAGTAGTAGGAGTAGTAGTAATAGTAGTAGTAGTAGTAGGAGTAGAACTAGTTGTAGTAGTAGTAGTCGCAATAGTAGTAGTTGCAGTAGTGGTGGCCGTTGTAGTAGCAGTAATGCTAGCATTCATAGCAGTTGTGGCAAGAGTAGTACGAGATGTAGTAGTAGTAGTAGTTATAACAGTAGCAGCAATTGTAGTAGTAGTAGCTATAGGAGTTGCAATACTAGTAGTAGCATTTGCAACAGTAGTAGTATTAGTAGGACTTGTAGTTGCAGTAGTTGTCGCAGTAGGAGTAGTGGTAGTAGTAATAGTTGTACCAGCAATAGTAGTAATTGTAGTAGTTGTAGTAGTAGTAGTTGTTGTAGTAGTTGGAGTAGCAGTAGTAGTGTTATGAGTAGTAATAGCAGTAGGAGTAGTCATAGTAGTAGTAGTAGTCAGAGTGAGAGTAGTAGTTGTAGTGGTCGTAGTAGTAGTAGTGTAGCAGTCGTAGTAGTGGTAGTACTAGTAGAAGTAGTAATAGCACTACTAGCAAAAGCTAGAGCAATAGTCTTAGTAGTAGTAGTAACAGTAGTAATATCAGTAGTATTAGTAGTGTTATGAGTAGTATTAGCACTAGGAGTAGTAGTAGTAGCAGTGGTAGTTGGAGTGAGGGTAGTAGTAGGTTGCAGCAATTGTTGTAGTAGTTGTATTAGTAGTAGCATTGCAGTGGTAGAAGTAGCAGTCACAGTAGTAGGAGTTGCAGTAGTGACAGTAGCATTAGTAGTAGTAGCAGTAGCAACAGCAGCAAAAGTATCAGTAGTAGTACTAGTAGTAGGAGGAGTAGTATTTCTATTATTAGGAGTAGGAGTAGCAGTAACAGGAGTAGTAGTAGTTGTAGTAGCGGTAGTAGTAGCAGTAGTAGTAGTAATAGTAGCAGTAGGTGTTGGAGTAGGAGTAGGAGCAGAAATAGCAGTACTAGTAGCAGCTGTAGCTACCACAGTAGTAGTAACAGAAGTAGTAGTGGTAGTAGTTTTAGCATTAGTAGTAGTGGTAATTGTAGTAGTTGAAGTTGTTGTATTAGTAGTACTAGTAGTAGTAGTAGTAGTAGTAGTAGTAGTAGTAGTAGTAGTATTAGTAGTAGTACTAGTCGTAGTAGTTGTACTAGTAGAGTAGTAGTAGGAAGAGGAGGAGGAGGAGTAGTGGTTGTAGTAGAGTAGTAGTGGGAGTAGTAGTAGTAGTTGCAGCGGTCGGAGTACGAGTAGGAGTAGTAGTAGCAATAGTTGGAGTAGTAGAACTAGAAGTTGTAGTAGCAGAAGTATTTGTAGTAGTAGGTGTAGTTGTGGTAGTAGTAGTGGTGGTGGTGGTAGCAGTAGAGGTAATAGTGTCTGTAGCAGCAGTGGCAACAGCAGTAGTAGTAGTTGTAGTAGAAGGGGTAGCAACAGCAGTAGTAGTAGAAGTATTAGTAGTAGTAACAGAAGTAGTAGTAGCAGTAGTTGTAGTAGTCATCGTAGTTGTAGTAGTAGCAATAGTAGCAATAGGAGTAACAGTTGTAGCAGTAAAAGCAGTAGTAGTTGCAGTAGTAGTATCTGTAGCAGTAGTAGCAATAGTAGTAGTAGTAGAAGTAGTAGTAGTAGCGGCAGCAGAAGTAATAGTAGTATTGGTAGTAGTAGTAGTAGCAACAGCTATGGTAGTTGTTGTAGTAGTAGTAGTAGAAGCCGCAGTAGTAGTAGTAGTAGGAGCAGCAGCAGCTGTAATTGTAGTAGTTGAAATAGTAGTAGCAGCAGCAATAGTCTCATAGTGGTAGTAGCACTAGTAGTAGCTAAAGTAGTAGTTATAGTAGTAGTTGTAGTTGTAGTTGCAGTAGTAGTAGTAGCAATAGTTGTAGTTGCAGTAGTAGTAGTAGCAGTAGTTGTAGTTGTTGTAGATGTTGTAGTAGTGGTGGTAACAGTAGCAATAGTAGCAGTAGTTGTAGTAGTTGTAGAAGTAGTAGTAGCAGTAGCACTTTTATCATTAGTAGCATTTGGAGTAGCAGTTGTAGTAGTAGTAGTAGTTGCAGTAGTAGTAGTAGTAGTAGTAGTAGTAGAAATAGTATAGAAATACTAGTAGCTGTAGAAGTAGCAGTTGTATTAGTAGTAGTATAAATAGTAGTAGTAGTAGCAGAAATAGTATAGCAATAGTAGTAGCAGTTGCAATAGTCATAGTAGTCATAGTACTAGCAATAGTAGTAGTTGTAATAGCAGTAATAGTAGAATTAGCAGTAGTTGTAGTAGTAGAAGTAGCAGTAGTTGTTGTAGTGCCAGCAGTAGTAGTAGTAGCAGCAATAGTAGTAGTACTAGTAGTAGATGTAGTAGCAACAGGAGTAGTAGTAGTTGTTGTTTTAGTAGCAGTATTTGTAGCAGATGTAATACTACTACTACTAGTAGTAGTAGTAGTAGTAATAGTAGGAGAAGAAGTTGTAGTAGTACTAGTAGCAATAGTAGTATTACTTTTAATAGTAGTAGTGGTAGTTGTTGTTCTAATAGAAGTAGCAGTCATAGAAGTAGTAGCAGTAGTTGTTATAGTAGTCGTAGTGGTGGTAATACCAGTGGCATTTGTAGTAGTGCCAGTAGTAGTAGCAGTAGAAGTAGGAGTAGGAGAAATAGTGGTAGCGAAAGTAGTAGTGGTAGTAGTAGAAGCAGTAGTAGTTGCAAGAGTAGTAGTACTAGTAGGAGTAGTAGGAGTAGCAGTAGTTATAGTAGTAGTAGTAGAAGTTATGGTAGCAGTTGAGTAGTAGTAGCAACAGCGGCAGCAACAGCAGCATTTGTAGTAGTAGTTGTAGTGGCCATAGTAGCAGTCATAGTAATAGTAGTACCAGTAGTACTAGTAGTAGTAGTAGTAGTAGTAGCAGGAGTAGTAGTACCAGCATTGTAACAACAGAAGTAGCAGTAGTTGTAGTAGTAGTGGAAGTGTTGTTAGTTGTTGTACTAGCAGCAGTAGTAGCAGTAATAATAGTGCTAGTAGAAGTAGTAGTAGTAGGATAGGTGGTAGTTGTAGCAGTAGGAGTAGTAGTAGTAGAACTAGTAGTACTTGTAGTAGTAGTAGCAATAGCAGTAGTAGTTGTAGTAGTTATAGTCGTAATAGCAGCAGCAGAAGTAGTAGCAGCAGTGGCTATTGTTATTAGTAGTGGTACTTGAAGTAGGAGAAGTAATAGTAGCAGTGGTGGTGGTAGTAGTAGTAGTGGTAGTAGTTATAGTAGAAGTAGCAGAAGTAGTAGTAGTCGTAGAAGGAGTTGTTGTAGTAGTTGTAGTATTAGTAGCTGTAGTAGTAGCAGTAGTAGTTGCAGAAGTAGTAGTAGTAGTAGGAGAAGTAGTAGTAGTAGTAGTAGCTGTAGTAGTCATAGTAGTAGTGGTATTACTAGCAGTAGTAGTACTAGAAGTAGTAGTCGTGTTAGTAGTAGTAGCAGCAACAGCAGTAGAAGTAGTAAAAGCAGAAGTTGCATTTGAAGCAGTAGCAGTAGTAGTTGTAGAAGAAGTATTAGCAATAGAAGTAGTAGTAGTAGAAGTAGAAGTCACAGTTGCAGTAGTTGTAGTAGTAGTAATAGAAATTCCTTGTAAGTTGGAGTAGTAGTTTGTTGTTTTGTTGTAGTAGCAGTTAGTAGCGTAGTAGTTGTAGTAGTAGAAGTAGTATAGTTTTATAAGTATAGTATAAGTAGTAGTAGTAGTAGTAGTGTAGTAGTAGTAGTAGTAGTAGTAAGTAGTAGTAGTAGTAAGTCTAGTAGGGGGCAATCGTAGAAAAAAAGTAGTGGTAGTAGTAGTATTAGTAGTAGTAGTAGTTGAAGTTGTAGTAGTCGTAGTATTTGTAGCAGTTGTACTAGCGGCAACAGTAGTGGTAGTAGTAGTAGCAGTAGTAGTAGCAGAAGTTGAGAAAGGAGATGTTTCATTTGAAGCTATAGCAGTAGTGGTTGTAGAAGTAGTAGTAGTGGTAGTAGTAGTAGAAGTCACAGTTGCAGTTGTTGTTGTAGCAGTAGTAGTAGTAGTAGTAGTAGTTGTTATATAGTAGTAGTAGTGGTAGTAGTAATAGTAGTAGTTGTTGTTGTAGTAGTAGTATTAGTAGTAGTTGCAATTGTTGCAAAACTAGTGCTAGGAGGAGGAGGAGGAGTAGTAGTAGTAGCAGTAGTAGAAATAGCCGTAGTAGCTGTAGAAGTAGTAGCAGTCGTGGTTGTAGTAGTGCAAGTAGTGGTTGTAGTACTAATAGCAACCAAAGTAGCCGCAGTAGTAGTAGTAGAAGAAGTAGTAGCATTAGTTGTAGGAGTATTAATAGTAGCAGCTGTTGTTATTGTTGTGATAGAGGCAGGTGTAGTAGTAGTAGCAGGTGCTATAGTAGTAGGTATGAATAGGAGAAGAAGTAGTATAGGTAGTAGCAATGGTAATAGTAGTAGTAGTAGTGGTAGCAGTACTAGCAGAAGTAGAAGTAGTTCTAGTAGTAGTTGCAATAGTAGTGGAAGAAGAAACAGCAGTAGTAGTCATAGCAGTAGCAGTAGCTGTAGCAGTAGAAATAGTTGTAGCAGAAGTAGTGGTAGTAGGAGAAGTAGTAGTAGTCATAGTAGTTGTAGAAATAGTAGTCATAGCAGTAGTAGCAGTAGTATTTGTAGTGGTAGTAGCAGTAGTAGTCGTAGTAGTAGTAGTAGTCGAACTAGTAGCAGTAGCAGAAGTAGTAGTGTAGTTGTCCTTATTTTTGTAGCAATAGTTGTAGTATTAGAGTAGTAGCTGTGGTAGCAACCATAGTAGTAGAAGTAGTAGTAGTAGTAGTAGTAGTAGTATCAATAGCAGTAGCAGAAGAGGTAATAGCAACAGTAGTAGGCACTGTATTAGTGGTACTAGTTGAAGCAGTAACTGGAGTAGTACTAGTAGTAGTAGAAGCAATGGAAGCTGTTGTAACACTAGTAGAACTTGGAGCGGAATTAACTTTAGGAGCAATAGTAGCAGTAGTAGGAATAGCAGTAGAAGTAGTAGAAGTATAAGTAGTTGTTGTAGCAATAGTAGTAGGAGTATCAATAGTAGTAGTTGTGGTTGTAGTAGTAGTAGTAGTTGGATTAGTAGTAGTTGTAGTAGCAGTAGTAGTAGCAGTAGTAGCAGTAGTAGTAGCAGCAGCAGTAGTATTAGTTGGAGTAGTGTTTGTAGTAGTAGTAGCAGAAGAAGTCATAGTAGGAGTAGTAGCAGCTGTAGAAGGGGCAGTGGCAGTAGTAGTATAGTAGCAGTTGCAGTTACAGTAGTAGAAGTGGCAGCAGTGGCAGTAGTAGTAGGAGCATCATTAGTAAAAATAATAATAGTTGTAGTAGTAGTAGCAAGAGAGATAGTTGTAATAGTACCCGTAGGAGTAGAGGAAATAGTAGCAATAGTTATAGTAGTAGGAGCAGTAGCAGCAGTTGTAGTTTTAGTAGCAGTAGCAGTAGTTGTAATAGAAGTAGTAGTAGTAGGAGAAGTAGTTGTTGTGGTAGTAGTAGCAGTAGTAGTAGTAGTAGTAGTTGTTGTATTAGTAATAGTTGTTGTAGTGGTAGTAGTAGTAGCAGCAGTTGCAGTAGTAGCTAACGTAGTAGTAGTAGTTGTTGATGTTGTAGTAGTTGTTGTAATACTAGTAGTATTCGTGGTAGTAGCAGTAGTAGTAGTAGATGTAGTAGCAGTAGCAGTAGTTGTATCAGTAGTAGCAAGAAAAGTAGTAATAGCAACAGTAGTAGGTGCTATATTAGAACTAGTAGTAGAAGTAGTAGAAGTAGTAGTAGTTGTAGCAGTAGAAGCTGTAGAAGCAGTTGTAGCACTAATAGAAGCGGGAGTGGTAGTAATAGTAGGAGCAGTAGTAGCTGTAGTAGGAGTAGCAGTAGCAGTGGTAGAAATATAAGTAGTTGTAGTAGCAATAGTAGTAGGAGTATTAGTAGTAGCTGAAGTGGTTGTAGTAGTAGTAATAGTAGTACTAGCGGTAGTAGCAGTAATAGTAGCATCAATAGTAGTAGTAGTAGCAGTAGTTGTAGTTGTTGGAGTAGTATTAGTAGCATTAGTAGTAGTAGTAGTTGTTGTAGTTGTTGTAGTAGTACTAGTAGCAGTTGTAGTTGCAACAGTAGATGTGGTAGCAGAAGTAGTAGTAGTCGGAGTATCATTAGTAAAAATAATAGTAGTTGTAGCAGTAGTAGGAGGAGTAGTTCTTGTAATAGTAGGCATAGGAGTAGAGGAAATAATAGCAATAGTTAGAGTAGTTGGAGCAGTAATGGTAGTAGTAGGACCAACAACAATAGTTGTAGTAGCATTAGTTGTAGTTGTATTGGGAGCAGTAGTTATAGTATTAGTAGTAGTAGCAGTAGTTATTGTTATTGTTGCAATTGTAGCAGTGGTAGTAAGAGTGGTAGTAGCAGTTGTAATGGTAGCAGTAGTCGTAGAAGTAGGAGAAGTAGCAATAGTTGTAGTAGCAGCAGCTGAAGTAGTTACAGTAGTAGTAAAAGTTGTAGTAGCAGAAATAGTAGTAGTAGTAGTAATAGTAATAGTAGTAGTAGTAGTAGTAATAGTAATAGTTGTAGTAGTAGTTGTAATAGTATTAAAAGTAGTAGTGGCAGGACACTAGTAGTAGTAATGGCAATAGCAGAAGTGGCAGCAGGGCCTATAGCACTAGTGGTAATAGTAGGAGTAGGAGTAGCAATAATAGCAGTAGTAGTCGTAGTAGCAGTAGCAGCAACAACAACAGTAGTAATAGTAGAAGTAGTAGCAGAGTAAGTAGTTGTAGAGTTAGTAGCAGCGGTAGTAACCATAGCAGCAGTAGTTATTATAGTAGTACTCAGAGAGGAAGTAGTAGTTGTAGTATTAGTTGTAGTAGTAGTAGCAACAGTAGTAGTAGCAATAGTAGTAGCAATAGTCGTAGTACTACTAGTAGCATTGGTAATAGTCCCATTAGTAGTCGTAGTAGAACTAGTTGTAGGAGTAGTATCAGTAATAGCAATAGGAGTAGTATTAGTGTTAGTAGAGTACTAGTAGTTATAGTAGTAGTAGCAGTAGTAACAATAGTAGCAGTTGAAGAAGTAGTAGTAGTAGTAGCAGAAGCAGCATTTGTGCTAGTAATAGTAGTAGTTGTTGTCATTGTAGCAATAGTAATGGTAGTAGCAGCAGTAGTAGTAGTAGCGGTGGTAGTAATAGTAGTAGCAGAAGTTATAGTTGAATTAGTAGTAGCAGTAGTAATCATAGTAGTATAAGTTATAATAGAAATAATAGTAGTAGAAGTAGCAGCAGTAGTAGTAGAAGTAGCAGTAGTAGTAGTAGTGGCAGTAGTAGTAGTAGTAGTAGTAGCTATAGTAGTAGTAGCAGCAGTAGTAGCAGCAATTGTAGGGGTAGAAGTTGTGGTAGCGGCAACAGCAGTCATAGTAGTAGTAGTAGCAGCAGTAGCAGTAACCATTGTATTAGTAATAGTAGTAGTAATAGTAGTAGCAGTAGTAGTAGCAACAGTATTAGAGGTAGTAGCATTAGCAATAGTAGTTGTCATAGTAGTAGTAGCAGTATTAGCAGTAGTAGTAGTAGTAGTAGTAGCAAGAATAGTAGCACAAGTAGTAGAAGTCATATTATTTGTAGTAGTAGTAGTACTGTTAGTATTAGTAGTAGTAGTATTAGTAATAATAGTATTGTAGTAGTAGTATTAGCTGTAGTGGTATTTATAGTAGCAGAAGTAGTAGTTGTAGTAGTAATAAGAGTTGTAATAGTAGTAGTTGGAGTAGTGGTTGTAGGTGTAGTAGTAGAAGTAGCTATAGTAGCAGTAGTGGTTTCAGTAGCAGTGGGAGTTGTAGTAGTAGTTGTAGTAGCAGAAGCAATAGAAGCAGCAGCAGTAGTAGCAGTAGTCGCAGTAGTAGGAATAGTGTTAGTAGTACTATTAGTACAAGTAGTAGTAGTGGTAGTAGTAGTAGGAGAAGGAGGCAGAGAAGAAGCAGTAAAAGTAGTAGTAGCAGCAACAGTAGCAATAGAAGTAGTAGCAGCTGTAGTAGTAGTTGTAGTAGTAGCTATTATAGTAGTCATAGCAGTAGTCGTAGTAGTAGCAGTTGTAGCCGCAGTGGTAGTAGTAGTAGCTATAGCAGTCGTAGCAATCGTAGCTGAAGCAGTAGAAATACCAATAGTAGCAGAAGTAGTAGTAGAAGTAGTAGTAGTAGCAGTAGTTCTAATAGTAGTAGTAGTAGCAATACTAGTTCTAGCAATAGTAATAGTTGCAACTGTAGTAGTAGTAGTAGAAGTAGTATTAGTAGTACGAGTAGCAGTATTAGTAGTAGCCGAAGTAGTAGCAGTAGTAATAGTAGTAGTAGGAGTCGTAGCTTTAGCAGAAGTAGTAGTAGTAGTAGTAGTAGCAGTAGTATTTTTAGTAGCAGTCGTAGTAGTATTTTTTGTAGCAACAGAAGTAGTACTAGCAACAGTAGTAGTAGTAGCGGCAACAAGAGCAGCAATTGTAGTTTAGCTGTAGAAATAGTCGTAGTAGTAGCAATAGTAGTAGTCATAGTAATAGTAGTAGTAGCCGTAGCAATAGATGTTGTAGCAGTAGTAGTTCTTGTTGTAATAATATTAGTAGTAATTTTGGTAGCAGTAGCAGAAGTAGTAGTAGTAGGAGAAGCAATATTAGTTGCATTAGTGGTAGTAGTAGTAGTTGGAGCGATAGTAGAAGCAGTAGTGGCAGCAATAGTTGCAGTAGTAGTAGCTGGAGTAGTAGTAGTAATAATAGTAGTAGCAGTTGTGGTTGTTGCAACAGTACAGTAGTGGTGGTGGTAGTAGTAGTAGTAGTAGTAGTTGCCACTGTAGTTCTTGTAGTATTGGGAGTAGAAGTAGTTGTAGCAGTAGAAGTAATCGGAGTAGTAGTAATAGTAGCAGTACTAGCAGTAGTACTTGTAGTGGCTGTAGCAGCAGTAGTAGTAGTCATAGTAGTAGAAGTAGTAGTAGTAGTAGTATTAGTAGCAGTAGTAGTAATAGTAGCATGAGTGGGAGTAGCAGCAGCAGTAGTAGTAGTAGCAGTAGCAGTAGTTGTAGTAGTAGCAGTAGTAGAAGTAGTAGTAGTAGGAGAAGTAATAGTTGTTGTTATTCTAGGAGAAGTGGAAGTAGTAGTTGTAGTAGCAGTAAAAGTCATACTAGTAGCAGTAGTCGTTATAGTAGTAGTACTAGTAGTAACAGTAGTTGTAAAAGTAGTTGTTGTGGTAGTAGTAGTAGTTGCATGAGTAGTAGAAGCATTAATAGATGCAGTAGTAGTAATATTAGTAGTGGTAGAAGCAATATTTGTAGGAGTGGCAGTAATAGCAGTAGCAACAGTAGCAGAGTAGCACCAGTAGCAGCAGCAACAGTAGTAGCAATCGAAGGTGTAGTAGTGTAGTAGAAATAGTTGTAGCTGCATTAGTAGTAGTCATAGGAGAAATAGTAGTAGTATTAGTAGCAACAACAACAATAGCAGCATTAGTAGTAGTAGTAGTAGCAACAACAACAACAACAATAGTAGTAGTAGTGGTAGTTTAAGTAGTAGTAGTATTAGTAGCTGCATTAGTAGTAGTAAAAGTCATAGTAATAGCAGTAGTACTAGTAGTAGTAGGAGTAGTAGTAGTAGTACTAGTACTAGTAGGAGTAGGAGTAGTAGTAGTAGTAGTACTAGTACTAGTACTAGTAGTAGTTTTACTAGTAGTAGTAGTAGTAGTAGTAGTAGTAGTAGTACTAATACTAGTACTAGTAGGAGTAGGAGTAGTAGTAGCAGTAGCAATAGTAGCAGTACTAGTAGTACTAGTAGCAGTAGTAGCAGGAGCAGTAGTAATAGTAGTAGAAGCAAGAGTAGTAGCAGTAGAACCAATAGTAAAAGTAGTAGTGGTAGTAGTAGCAGTAGTAGCGATAGTAGTAGCAATAGTAGTAGTAGAATTAGGAGAAGTATGAGGAGTAGTAGTTGTAGAAGTAGAAGTAGTCGTAGTAGTAGTAGTAGTAGTAGTAGTAGTGGTAGTAGTAGTAGTAGTAGTAGCAGTAGTAGTAGTAGTAGTAGGAGTTGCAGTAGTCGCAGCATTAGAAGAAGTAGTAGGATTCACTCTATTAGTAGCGATAGCAGCAACAACAGCTGTTGTAGAAGTAGAAGTTGTAGTAGTATTAGTAGTAGCAGCAGTAGTCACAATAGTAGTAGTAGTTGTTGTAGCAGTAGTAGCCCTTTTAGTAGTAACAGCAACAACAACAAGAGCAGTAGTAGTAGTATATTAGTAGTAGTAGTAGGAGCATGCGTAATAGTAGCAATAGTAGTAGTAGTAGTCATAGAAGCAGTAGCTGTAGTTGTAGTAGTAGTACTACTAGTAGTAGTTGTTGTAATAGTTGTCATGGTAGTAGTATTAGAAGAAGTAGTAGTAGTAGTAGCAGCAAACTAGTAGTAGTAGAAGGGGATAGCAAAAGTGTCGGACTAGAAGTAGTAGTCAGTAATAGTAGCAGAAGTAGTTAGTAGTAGTAATATTACTAAGCTTTAATAGTAGCAACAGCGCAGTAATATCAGTAGTAAGTAGTCATAGTATAAGAAGTAGTAATAGTAGCAGATGGTAGTAGTAGAAGTAGCAGTAAGTAAGTATGGTCGTAGTTCGAAGTGTTGTTAGAGTAGAAGTAGCAGAAGTAGTAAGTAAAATTGGATTTGTAGTAGCGGTAGTCGTATAGTCGATATACAGTAGGAGGAGGAAAAGATTAGTAGTACAGCTTTTGTATTAGTAGTAGCAGTATTAGTATAGTGGTAGTCATTGGAGTAGCAGGATTAGTAGTAGTAGTAGTGTAGCAGTTGTAGCTGTTGCAGCAGTAGAAGTAGCAATAGTCAGTAGTAATAATAGTAGTAGTATTAGCAAGTATTTGCCCGGATTAGCAGTAGTAGTAGTATGGAAGTAGGCAGGAGTAGTAGCAGTAATAGTAATAGAAGTGCATAAGAACAGAGTAATAGTAGTTGGAGTAGTAGTAGCAGAACTAGCAGTAGCAGTAGCAGTAACAGTGGCAATTGTAGAAGTAACAGTAGTAGTAGCAGTTGTAGTAGCAGTAGCAGTAGTTTTAGTAGTAGAAGTAGCAGCAACAATAATAGTAGTAGGTGAAGTGGTAGAAATTATTATTGTAGGAGAAGCAGTAGTCGTAGTAGCAGTTGCAGTTGTACTTATAATAGTAGTACTAGTAAACGGAGTAGTTTTAAAAGTAGTTGTAGGAGTAACAGTAGCAATAGTAGCAGTAGTAGCTATAGTTGTAGTAATAGTAGTAGGAAAAGCATGAGCAGCTGCAATAGTTGTAATAGTTGAAGTAGTGGTAGTAATAGTAGTAGTAGTAGCAGAAGTACTAGTAATAGCGCTAACAGTAACAACAGTAGTAGTAGCAGTAGCGGCCGTAGCAGTGGAAGCGGTACCAGTAGGAGTAGTAGTAGGAGAAGTCGTTGTAGTAGTAGTAGTGGTAGAGACAACAACAATAATAACAGTAGTAGTAGTAGTTGTAGTAGCAGCAGTAGTAACAACAATAGCAGTAGAAGTATTGGTAGGAGTATTAGTAGTAGTATTACTTGTTGTAGTATTAGTAGTAGTAGTAGTATTTTAAGTTGTAGGAGTAGAAAAAGGAGTAGTAGTTGTAGCAGTAGAAGAAGTGGTAGTTGTTTAAGTAGTAGGAGAAGTCATACCAGCATTAGTTGTAAGTGGAGTAGTTGTAGGAGTAGTAGTAGCAGCAGTAGCAGTAGTAGCAATAGTGGCAGTAGTAGCAGTACTAGCTGTAGTAGTAGTAATAGTAGTATTAGGTGTAGTATCAGTAGTAGTAGTAGTAGTAGTGGTTGTAGCGGTAGTAATAGTACTAGCTGTGGCAATAGCAGCAATAGTAGTAGTTGTAGCTATAGTTGTAGCAACAGTAGTATCAGCAGTAGTAGTAGTAGCAGTATTCGCAGTAGCTGCAATATTAGCAATAGTAGAAATAGAAATAGTAGTAGCAGTAGCAATATTCGTAGCAGTTGTTATAGTAGTATTTGTAGTAGTAGACGTAGCAGTAGTAGTAGCAATAGTAGTAGAAGCTATTATAGCTTACTCGGGCCACTCTACGCTAAGACCAGTCCAACCGGAGAAAAACGATGGAATACTCAAGACTGGGACTTAGTGGCCAGAATCAAAGCACTGGTGCAGCAATTACCAGATCTGGAACTACCACCAGAACACAGCTACATGATTCTGGAGACAGACGGTTGTATGACCGGATGGGGTGGGATCTGCAAATGGAAACCGCAGAAGTATGACCCCAAATCAACCGAAAGGATCTGCGCCTACGCCAGCGGCAAATTTCAGCCACTCAAATCAACGATTGATGCCGAGCTCTTTGCCGTGATGAATTCCTTAGAGGCGCTCAAAATATATTATTTGGACAAGGCTGAACTGACAATCCGGACGGACTGTCAGGCAATTATTAGTTTCTTCAACAAATCAGCCAACAACAAGCCTTCCCGCGTACGCTAGATGGCCTTCACTGATTATATCACAGGCACAGGATTGACGATGCTGTTCGAGCACGTTCACGGAGGAGACAACCAACTGGCTGACACCCTCTCGCGACTAATCACTGCCCTTGTCTTGATTAGATACCAACGATTTTGGTCTTTACTCAACGCACACGGATATTGGTGTGCCTGGTATCAGAGCTCAGTTCGGTCCATGGCTGAGTAAACCCCTCCTGTGTAGGTACTCCTTTGGGACGAGTGTGTTGGTTTCCAACCTTATGGCCGTTACTACCCAGACCATCGTCTGCCGAAAAATCCTGGATTGACCCCTCGGGTGGCACAGAGGCTGGACCTAATAAGTCCACCACAAGGTCAATATTGGGAAAGAAGTAGGTAACCCTGGTTTCGGTGAGAAGGAGACTTAAGAATGTCTTATGCCAAGCTCAGTGTCTGAACTGCAAAAGGCCGCAGAGCGCGTAAATCTGCAAGAGGCAGTAGCTGCCCGTCGGATGAGCAGGACCGATACTTGGCAAAGCCTTTGACATCCTTATAGTACTCGTCTCTTGTTCGATAAGGAAGGATAGATACCTCATGCTTGGAACCTAGAGTACTTAGACTTTTCCCATTCCTTGTCCCCCTTCTGTGTATGAACACGTTCTTGACAGCCAAAACCACTGCCTCCTACCAAGAAGCCTTAAAGGCCGTAGAACCAATTGATAATCCAGCAACCGGTTTCGTAAAACCCAGTGAGTGTATTAGTACCTCTGCTCAAAATATCGCTATTCTGAAACAAAATAATACCCAGATCCAGCTTTTAGTGCAAATAGCAGAGACATTAAAAGACATTCAGAGTGATCTTCAGTTCCTCAGAACACAACAACCAAGGAACTCTGTTCCTGAGTCCCTCCTCACACGACTTGAGCAGTTGTCGCTCGGTCCAAAAGTACGACCTCCCGAACCACGTGGGAGATTACTTGTGAACAAGGACCCTTTGCTTATTTTGCAGGAAGAACAAGCCAAGTTAAATGGCAACCTCTCAGGTTCGGCTGCAGGAACAACAGCCTCAGCCCTTGGTCGAGGACCAAATCCGGGACTATCGGCGAAACAAACGCCGATTGTACAACACACAGCAGGCCACACGACGGATATTCCGCCATCTCACAGGCCAACCAACTGAACAGCATCTCCTGGAACAACATCTTGACCCCCAGGAACAGCTGCGACTTTCGATGCGGGAGCGGGCAGCTATCGCCCCCGCCGAAGTCCTTTATCATTCCCGCACAGACGATGACCACCATCGGGTGTATATGCATCGTTCTGAAGAGTCCATCAGCTGCGTAGGCAACGCACAAGTGGACCGCAATTTTATTCAAGAAGAAAGCTATCAACAGCTGGTACACAGTAAGATGAAGTTTATTTATCTTGGAGTGATGCAGGTTCGTTTACAGATCCTACATCGACATGCCGAGGGCACGATGGCCCTTGTTGTGTTCCGTGACAACCGCTGGCATGGTGACAAAGCCTTAATTGCCACCATGGAAGTAGATCTGACACAGGGAAGTCAGCTGGTGTATATCATTCCTGACATGATGCTTACACTTGGTGACTTTTACAGGAATATACAGATCTCCCTGCTCACTCGTGGCTACGACACCTGGCGGTGTGGTGAAGCAAACTTACTCATCACCCGAGGACTTATCGGGCGTCTCTCGAACACCCCGAACGTGGCCTTTGCTTATGAGGTCACAGGCGTAATTGACTATCTGGCTAGTCATGGGATACATGCCCTCCCTGGGAAGCGGTACTCAACAGCACAATTATGCGGGATGAACTGGCTTCTCCAGCCTTCTCGCGTTATCCCAGTGCCACTGACACCCTCGAAAGTCACATGTCACACGCTCTTGGATGGACGAGTGTCCTTGAGCTTCAACCAGTATTCCTCCGTTCCTGCCTCAGATGCTCTAGAGGAAGAGGAAACTGAACTTGTTGCCGTCCTACTCCAGGACCTACAAAAGGCAGAACCCGAAGCAAGATGGGATACCCTGGGTGAACCCAGTGGTAAATTTAACTACTATGTCAAGTATGCAGTACCTCCCTCTTACTTCGAGCCCTTCCCCATGACCCCTACGGGATGGGACACGGATCCGAACCCAACGGAGCCACAAAAAATGACTCAGCAGCAGCAGGCCAGCACCAGAAGACAAAAGCCCCGTAAGGTGATGCCAGCACGAAAATGGCGCCAGCGCCTGACTCAACAGTGGCAAGAGTGGCGACCAAAAGGGAGTAGCAGTAGCCAGGCTCCACCTTGCGGAACCCATGCAGGAGATACACGCCCAGGGGCCTCTGTACTCCGGTCCATGGATCCACCACAGGAGGAGGCTGACGATAACTTCCACCTTATCGCCACCTGGCCTCAGGAGGACAATTCTGACCCGACTCCAGATCCGGAAGAATACTGTGAGTATTTACAGTATTATCATGCTCATGAAATTCTTGCTACTCTCGGTGAAGATAGCTGGGACATGGATTATCCTCAACAGGCACCACAACAGGCAAAGCCAACAGAACGGCTTTGCTCTTCTTCAATTGTGTCCGAATATAGGCCTCCGGTTGATTCTACTATGGGTCCAGTCAACTACCCTCCAGCTGCTAGAACTGACCCTGGTCCAAGCCAAGGACCAACGGTAGAAAATTACGTCCCAAAAAACTTGAGGTTTAAAGCCAAAAATACCTCAGAGTGGTGGAACCTCCCTTCGGCTCAACAGCAATCTGGGGCAATCTTCGTCATGCCCCTTCAAATTGGCCAATTCAACGACGTCTTTATGCGATGGGAGTCGATCACCAAAAATACAGTAGCTCTCCAAGGTTTTACAGACGCTCGGACAAAAATCGAGTTCATTGAAAACCTACTGGGAGAATCTGAGAAACTAGCATGGATCCAATGGCGGATGGCTTATCCCATGGAGTATCAGCACTTACTGGACCATGCCGATGGCACAGATGGAACGCAGAACATCTTGTCACAAATACGCACCATCTTCGCCCTGGAGGATCCCTACCAAGGCTCGACAGCCATACAAGAAGAGGCCTATAGGGAAGAGAAGAAAAAACCCCCAAAAAAAAAAAAAAAAAAAGAAAAAGAAAAAAAAAAAAAAGAAACGTGCCCCCCCTCGAACGCCTCACCTGCCACAACTTACGGGATATTATCCCGTTTCTTAATGATTATATGCAGGTTGCCTCTAGGACCGGTCGGCTGTTCACCGGCCTGGACTTATCAGAGAAGCTGTGGTCAAAAATGCCTGGGAATATTGGGAAAAAGATTAAAGCAGCATTTGAAGCAAAACACCCAGGTAACACTATTGGTGTTTATCCACGCATTCTCTTTACAAACAAATATTTGGAAGAAGCATGCAAGGAAGCGGCCTTCACACGAGCCTTAAAGGATCTCTCCTTCTGCCAAGACATACCCATCCCCGTGTATTATCAACGACCCAAACGAAAGTTTGGTGTCCGATGATCCACTACGTACAAAGGAAAGCCGCACCCCTCACATGCAAGAATAGAGAAAAAGAAGCACCTCCTTCGCAATCGACGCTGCCGGTGCTTTCTCTGTGGCGAGGAAGGACATTTTGCTCGAGAATGTCCTAATGAGCGACGCAATGTCAAACGCGTCGCCATGTTTGAACAGCTGGATCTTCCAGCTGATTGTGAGATTGTCTCTGTCCAAGAAGGAAACGACCCAAGTGATGCTATTTACAGCATCTCTGAAGACGAAGACACGGCCGTCTTGGAAGAGAAAATCTTTATGTTCCGGGAAGAAGATCGGACATAGTGGATTGGCCCTACTGGAGGTTACCGTGCCATGGTCTGTGTTTCCCAAGAACAATACGAATGCAGCCACTTATGGGACGTCAACAACGATGTCCCGGATGCCTATGAACGATGCTGCTGCTGCCAAGCACCATCACAAAAGCGGTATCGCATGCACTGTTCAACCTGCCACTTGACTGTGTGTGGATGCTGCAGTTCGTATTACTTTGATAAACGAGTTCCTGTTGCTCAAGCATCCATACCAAGGTATGACACCACAACCTTACTCCTTGAACAACAACAGTACATTTCTGCTTGTGAAGGGCAACAGACGCAGTTACAACACCAACTCACCACCGCCCAAGCAAAAAATGATGCTTTGAAACAGCGCCTCCGCCAGCTACAACAAGAGGCGGACCATTGGAAACAGAAGTACCCCGACCTGGAACTTGCTACCATGGAGGTTGACCGCCTGGTGGTCGAACGTCATGACCTCCAACGTGACTTGCACCGCCCGGCCACACCCTGCGCCCCTGGAAGCATGGTGGGAGACCTGCACGTTTTCCTCGTGGATACTACACAACAGCTGCTAGCCGCAGAAGCACAAGTGCCTCCCCCACAACCACGGCGAACCAAAAATATGCTGTACAACCTGAAGGTGAAGTTTGATATTCCTAAGGTTGTTCCCTTTGAAGTTAACGCCATCCTCGATACAGGAGCAACGACCTGTTGCATTGACCAAGGTGTAGCTCCTGATGATGCCCTGGAAGCTAATCCCTTCCTAGTACATTTTAGCGGCATCAATTCGCGGACCTCGGCGAACAAGAAGCTCAAGGTTGGCCGAATGCTGATTGGGGAGAATGGCTTCCGGATCCCCTACACGTATGCCTTCCCAATGAAGCTCGGGGAGGATATTCAGATGATCCTCGGCTGCAACTTCATCCACGCCATGCAGGGCGGCGTTAGGATTGAAGGCAATACAGTGACGTTTTATAAAAATGTCACGACTATTCACACTCTTCCTTCTGTTCCCACTGCAGCGGCCATTGCAGAACTAGATCTCGACGAGGAGGAGTATCTTCACATTCAGGAAGCAGTTCAATATGCAGTGACGTAACCCCAACAGCAACTCACCAACAAGCTAAGCTCCATTTTGGAGGAACTGCGGCAACAGGGTTATATTGGTGATAACCCGCTCAAATATTGGGCCAAGAATCAGATCCTCTGCCAGCTTGACATTAAGAATCCGGATTTCATTATTGAAGACCGGCCTCTGAAGCATATCACTCCACAAGCAAAAGCTGCATATGCTAAGCATGTCAAAGCTCTCCTGGATCTTGGAGTCATCAGGCCCAGCAAAAGCCGGCATCGCACAACCGCGATTATTGTTAATTCCGGCACTTATATTGATCCCCAGACTGGTCAAGAAGTCAAAGGAAAAGAGCGCATGGTCTTTAATTATCGGCGCCTAAATGATATTACTCACAAGGACCAGTATAATCTCCTGGGGATTAATACAATTCTACACAAGGTGAGTAGAAGCCGTATCTACTCGAAATTTGACCTCAAGTCAGGCTTTCATCAAGTTGCCATGCATCCTGACTCGGTCGCTTGGACCGCCTTTTGGGTCCCCGATGGTCTCTACGAATGGCTGGTCATGCCATTCGGGTTGAAAAATGCACCTGCCATCTTCCAAAGGAAGATGGATTCTTGCTTCAAAGGAACAGAAGACTTCATTGCCGTATATATCGATGATATTCTGGTATTCTCTTCCTCTGCAGCGGAACATGAACAACACTTGCAGAAAATGCTTCAGATCTGCAAGACTTATGGGCTAATTCTAAGCCCAACAAAGATGAAGCTCGCGGTCTCCGAAGTCGAATTTCTTGGGGCAGTGCTGGGTAACCAGCGGATCAAATTGCAGCCCCATATTATCAAGAAGATCGCCACCTTTCAGGAGCAAGAACTCTTAACAACAAAAGGGCTCCGAGCCTGGCTCGGAATTCTGAATTACACCCGGAATTATATCCCAAATTTGGGAACATTACTCGGGCCACTCTACGCTAAGACCAGTCCAACAGGAGAAAAATGATGGAATACTCAAGACTGGGACTTAGTGGCCAGAATCAAAGCACTGGTGCAGCAATTACCAGATCTGGAACTACCACCAGAACACAGCTACATGATTCTGGAGACAGACGGTTGTATGACCGGATGGGGTGGGATCTGCAAATGGAAACCGCAGAAGTATGACCCCAAATCAACCGAAAGGATCTGCGCCTACGCTAGCGGCAAATTTCAGCCACTCAAATCAACGATTGATGCCGAGCTCTTTGCCGTGATGAATTCCTTAGAGGCGCTCAAAATATATTATTTGGACAAGGCTGAACTGACAATCCGGACGGACTGTCAGGCAATTATTAGTTTCTTCAACAAATTAGCCAACAACAAGCCTTCCCGCGTATGCTGGATGGCCTTCACTGATTATATCACAGGCACAGGACTGACGATGCAGTTCGAGCACGTTCACGGAGGAGAAAACCAACTGGCTGACACCCTCTCGCGACTAATCACTGCCCTTGTCTTTTCAGGATGGCCTGTACCAACATATCTGGAGGCCCTCCATCTGATAGCCACTACCGTGCAGGAAGCACCACAAGCAGCCCCGCAAGCCATACAGAAGTACCTTGCAGCAGCCACTCTCTTGTGCAACACTATGACCAACAACTCCGCCACCTCCGGGACCTCCCAATGTCCCTCACTGAATATGATCATACAAGGAGGCAGCTGCAACAGTTGGAGCGCCAAAGTGCCCAAAACGCACTTACCGCCCTCCGACACTTCCGGGCCCTGTACGCCCTCAAGTTAGCGGAAGCAGCAAAGCACGCAAAACACAAGACCACGGGTAACTTCTGGGCCCAGTGGTACCCTGTTCTCACACAGATCGACACACAACTCGAAACAGCAGTCAACCTCATGGCCGACTCAGCACAACGACTGCCTGCCTTTCTGTTCTGAACCGGACCGACTTACTTGCACGCAAAGAAAAGAATTACTTCGACCAGAAGGAAAGCATCGCTTCGACAGCACCTTATCCCTCTTTATGTAAAGAAGATAACAGCAGCCCCACTTATGTTCTCTCTTTATGTAAAGCTAGATGCGAGCTTATCGCCGTTGTATCACCTCCAGATATAAATATACCTCTTGGGCCTTCATGCAAGACACGCAAGAAACTTAGCCAAAACTCTTTCTGCTTCCGCTACTCTGACTTCTCCTCCGACAAGCCCCAAAACTCCAACGCCAAAACCGACCCCCACTCTGGTATCACTAGATTTTGTAGGAGAAGTAGCAGTAGTAGTAGTAGTAGCAACAACTGGAGGAGTAGCAGTAGAAGTAGTAGTAGTGGCTATCGTAGTAGCAGTAGGAGTAGTAGTACTTGTAGTAATAATAGTAGTAATAGTAGTATTAGTAGTAGTATTAGTAGTAGTAGTAGTAGCAGTAGTAGTAGCAGCCGTGGTAGTACTAGCTATAGTAGCATTAGCAGTAGTGTAG